>JZKD02S2261272.1:407535-422629 GCA_000966675.3 Picea glauca
CTTTCTCTTAGATTGTCCATCCTATACCCATATTAGATCTCATTTTCAAAATATTGATCACACTACCAACCTTCCTAACCTCTTAACTCAACAAAAGTATGGTCATCTTGGAAAGTTTCTCTTAATGTTTTTCGAACATAGAAACAAAATTTTAAAGAATCACAAGTAATCACTTACCCTCTTAAGGTCTGATAGACCAATTAAATCTTAGTGGACGTTAATCATCATCATCAACAACATAATAATGAAATATTAAAATTTTAATAAAATTTTATATTTAAGAATTATTAAAATAATATAAAACCATGGGTTTGTACTTAATTCCCAAAAACAAATCCATGAACTATGTTGAGTGTGAGTTTTTTAAGATCTATGTTAGAAAATGGAGACGCAATGTATTGTGTACATGTTCAAAACAATGTAGCCTTTATAATGAATAAACATGTTCGAAGTTTGAAAGTACATTTGAATCATAAATTTTGAATTATAAATTCAATTTATTCGCCAAAGTAATTATGCTAATTTTTTTAAAAATAAATAAATTTAATATAATATTTTAACAATTAATAATCATAATTTTGTAGTGTCATTTATTGTCATAAAGATAATCATATATTATAATAATTAAATAGTTAATCAAAATTAATTATAATTATTAATAATTAACTAAAATAATTCAAAAATGGTTAATTATATTTAATTATAGTAAAGCAAAATAACTTAATTTAAATATTGCTAATGATAATGAATTATAATCAATCACAATTGGCCAAATTCATATAAGAGAAAGAATAGTAAAGTAGAATTAATTGTTATTATTAGTTATCTTGAATTACTTATAAGTCATAGTTACTTATATTCAATTAGCCTTCATAAAAGTTGAATATAGTTAATCAAAACAAACAATAGTCAAGTTGAGTGAATGAAATTCAACCATAATTAACCAAAATCTAATATAATCTAATATATTTAACCAAAGTGAAAATAAAATAGTAGTCATCTATACTCAACTAAATTCACCCATACTTAGAATACTTATATTAATTATATAATTGTTATAAATGTTATATTATAAATTAACTATTCTAGTTGTGATTTTAATGAGCAATATTTTTCTTATTTTTCTTTAATTGGTATGTAGTTTGTTTATAACTTCACTAAAATTACTACAAATTAAACTTGGGTTTCAACATATTTTCACAAATTAAATTATATTATTATTGTATTATATTCAGGTAAACCAAAGACACCATAGGAACCTATAGTTAATCATAACTAACCAAACTCTACAACAAATTTAACCATAATCACAAATGATTAACGAGTAGTTAGCGAACAAGATTCAATCATGACATATGATAATCATCCATAATTAGACAAGATTCACAATAGTTAACCATGTTATCTAGAAGTCAACAAAAAAAATCAAAGTCACTACAAATAACACAAGTTAACCATAATC
Source organism: Picea glauca (assembly GCA_000966675.3). Lineage (NCBI taxonomy): Eukaryota > Viridiplantae > Streptophyta > Pinopsida > Pinales > Pinaceae > Picea > Picea glauca. The sequence continues at coordinate 408,998 of JZKD02S2261272.1, forward strand.
AACCAAAACTTACCATAGTCTTTTAACATCAACTCAAATTACACATTACTAACCAAAGTATACCATATTACAAACATAGCCAACCATCAAACTATACTCAATTGTATATATTATGTAATTAACCATAAAGAAAATCATATAAACAATATCCATGATATCCATAAATGTCAGCCATACTTATTCAAATTCAACCATGGTGCTCTATAATCAACCAAGATACCCACAAGTAAAAATTGTCAATTGAAGTCAACCATAATCCTACTAATGTTTACCAACATCAATTGCACTCAATGTCATCCATAATACATCCACAATTAAAAAAACTCACTTTACCAAATAGAGGTCAACCAAACTCAAACATAGATAGTCACCTTAGATATCCCCATACTAAGCCATTATGAATTATAATAAACTAAAATTAATCAAACTCATATATAGTCAACCAAAATGTACCATAGTCTACCAAATTTAAACAATTTATCACCAATGGCTACACAAGTTAATAAAAATCAACCACAATTACTAATAGTTAGTTGTAGTAGACCAAACTCAACCATCATCATTAACATAGAAACTAAGAAACCAAGAAATGAAGGATAATAAATAACCTAGCATAGTTAGTGGATAATAATAATAGTTAAAAATAGTTATATAAAAGAGGGATAGATGTAGTCTTGAAGTTAACCATTACCTTGTTTTGTATCCATCAATCTTTGAAGAAGTAGGCTACTCTATGTAGTACACATGCTTCAATATTGGAATTTGTAAAACAAGTTTTGTTTCATTATTTTTCTATCTCATTTTGTATCAATTGGTATCAAAGCTCATGTTCCTAGCTTCTAGGACCAAGGAAAGCAAGGGTGCATCAAACTCTATATCTGATACCATTAGAAAGGAATTATTGGGGACCAACTCATTTTATGACCTACATGGGCTCAAGCAACAAAGAATTGTGATTTTTCTTCCACATGGTACCTCATTAAACCTCTCACAACAAGGATGCCTCTCTTACATATATACAAGATCAATTTTTATAATATCAACAAGAAAATTTCTAGCAACATGTATAGGTGATCAAATAGTATAATAAATGATCATTCAACTGGATAATTATATCATATATATGAATATTCATAGCCACACATCAACACCCTCCTTTGGCCTACATTAGGAACATAAGGTAATTATTCTATAGTTTGTGGGTGTGTTTAATGGTGAAGAAGTGGATGTGTGTACTAGAGTTTCTCCTTGTATTTTAAATGTAAAAAGTAACTATTGGGGCATGAAAAGACCACTTTGGTCAATTATCATTTGTAAGAGATGGTCACTCAATGTGTAACGTACCCAACAATCCATAGGTCGGGCTACGCTACTTCAAGCTTTCTTCTAAACTTAATTAAGATTCTAATAAATTTATAATTAATAAAGAGGCATGAAATATTCACATGCAGAGTGGAATATTCATGATACAACATAAATAAATGAGGCATATTTCATGCACACCAATAACCAACAAGCATGCATATTATAGATATGAATTTCATAGATAAATAAATACACAACGGAATAAATACACAGGTAAATAAAATCATGAAAAAGAGCACTTATCTTTAATAAAATGAATCACCAACTGACTACAGACCAAGGACATTCCACTCAACCGTAGAAATTGTTGTTCCAAGTCTCAACAACAATGTCACCCCTAAGCCAGGGCTATGAATCTACAAGGACAGTTTTAGAGTGTCACTTGACTTCGCAAACCAGTCAGTACTCAAGCTATCACATGCTTCTCATCACACACAACAATCCAAAGTACACCAAATCTCTTTTACTCAGCCTACACAACCCAAAAGAATGGGACCCCTTCTCTGCCACATAGTCCCTCAGGTTGTCCACCTCCTTCCAGGGCTCCAGTGCATCTAGTCAAGAATCTCCATGCTGGGACTCTCAGGATTCGTAGTTGTGGGAAAAAATTAATGCATGCCAATGCATCTCAGGCATGCAGGAATTAACTCATGGTTGGAATACACCAGCAATCATTACATCTAACAAAACCATGGATCCTCTCCAACAATTCACTTTTGTTTCCTAAGCCAAAACATGAATGAAGAATGAAGAGTGGGTGAAAGAATGAATGAAGAGAGAACAGAATGAAAGGTGTGAACAATGAACAATGAACCATGAGTGAGTGAAAGAAAAAGAAGAAGAACCCCCAAACATCCCACAAGATTGGTTTATATATTTACTTGCAAATAAAGAACCACATGGCCTTCCCCAAGAAGCTCATTTAACCACTCTTGTGGAATCATATCCCCTTATAACTCTTTTCCTTGTCTGTCTAGCAGCCAATGATGTATTTATTATTAATAATGGTCAAAACATTGCATTTCCTAGGCACACTAGCCTCTTTTAATTGTTTGGGCACTCTGACATTTCATAAATTAACAAAATACATTAACTAATACGGGGCTCAAAATCGGGGCATTACTTTCCCCTCCCCCTTATTTTTTCACTGTCCTCAGTGCATATACGAAACAAAAATAAAAATTTCAAAATTTATTCAAAAAGTTGCGAGTACTCTTCCCCGAATGGAATCTTCATGCTCCCAAGTAGCATCTTCAGGACCGTAACAGGTCCACTAGACTTTTACCATATCTATAACTTGATTCCAGATCATTTTTACTTTTTTGTCCAATATTCGCATTAGCTGGACCTAAAAGTCTCCCTCTGTCTCTACCAAAATCAGATGCCAATCAATAACAAGGTTAGGATCATGTACATATTTTTTTAGCAAAGGGACATGAAATACATTATTCACATTCATGGAAACACACAATGCAAGCATGTATGCAATTGACCCTATTCTATCCAATATCTCAAATGGACAACATAATCTGGTTGTTAGCTTTGTACAACTACCCAACTTCAAAGAGCTCTTCTTCGAATTCACTTTTAAAAGCACATGCTCCCCCACTTTAAATTCTCTAGATGTCATATTCTTATCTGCATAATTTTTTTGTCTATCTTGAGTTGCCTTTAAATTCTGTTTAATTCTAACCATCCGATCTTCCATATCCTTAAGCAATTCTGGCCCAAGTATCACTCTCTCTACTGGGTTGTCCCAACTCACTGGAGTATTGCATTTCCTACCATACAAAGCTTCAAATGAGCTCATTTTCAATGAAGCTTGATACACATTATTATAGGAAAACTCAACCAAGCGCAAGTAATCTTCCCACTTACATGACTTATCCATCACATACATTCTCAACATGTCTTCAATTACTTGGTTGACTCTTTTTGTCTTTGCATCTGACTATGGATGGTATGTTGTGATAAAGTTCATATTTGTACCAAATCCTTTAAACAATCCTCTCCATAAATTTGAATTAAACTTTGCACCTTTGTCTGAAACAATTGCCTTAGGTATCCCATGCAACCTAGAAATCTACCTCATGTAAGTTTATGCAATATTAGCTATGGTATGAGTCATTTTTACAGGAACAAAATGAGTAGCCTTTGTCAATTTATCAACCACTACCATGATTGAATCATGTTGTCTTGTTCTCCTGAGAAATTTAGTTATAAAATCAATGGTTACCACTTCCCATTTCTTCTCTAGAATTGGTAATGGATGTAGCAAACTTGTTGGGTGCCTACACTCAACCTTCACTCTATGACATTCCATACATTTGGCAATGTAATCGACAACATCTTTTTTTATTCATGTCCAAAAGAATTGGCTTCTTACTGTTGCAATTGTTTTCTAGTAACTGATATGTCTGGCATATGGAACATTATGCATTTATTTTAATACCAAATTCCTAAGTTCTTCGGAACTAGGAACATAAATTCTATTTTTATGCATAAGTAATCCGTCTTCCTTAATCTCATATTCTTTAATTTATTTTTGAACATTTCATTGTTGTAATCTTTCCTTTACCTATAGGTAATGTTGATCTCTAACAACAACATAAAAAATTATTCTCTTTAAATCTAATTGATGCATACTAACAGTTGTAGCATGCGTGAGATGTACTCTTCTATTAAGTGCATCAACAACTTTGTTTTCTTTTACTTTTATATGCTTCATGTCAAAATCGTATTCAATTAAAAATTCCAACCATCTCGTTTTCTTGGCATTTAAAGTTGGTTGTTTAAAACGATATTTCAGATCACTATGGTATGTTCTTAACTCAAATGTCTTCCCCATGAGATAATGCTTCCACATCTTCAAAGTGTGAACAATGGCAGAAAGTTCCAAGTCATGTGTGGCATAGTTCCTCTCGTGTTCTTTAAGCTTTAACATGTCCATTTTGAGTGAGGACTCCACCAAGTCCTTCCTTTCATGCATTTGTACATACCACAAAACTTTCATTTGGGTCAACAATCTTTAAAATAGGTGCACTAGTAAGTACTTATTTCAACAAATTAAAGTTCTCTTCACACTCAGATGTCCATTCAAACTTAATTCCCTTATTTTGTAAAGAATTGATGGGATAAGCAATATTAGAGAACCCTGCTACAAATATTATTTAGTAACCAACTAAACCCATAAAGGATCTAACTCCTGAAACATTTTTGGGTGTTGGCCATCCTCTAATGGATTCAATCTTTTCTAGATCCACTACTATACCTTGTTCTGGAATAATGTGTCCCAAGAAATGGATTTGTTCTTGGTAAAACAAAAACTTACTAATCTTGGCATACAATTGATGTTCCCTTGGCACTTGCAATACTAATATTAGGTGATGTTCATGCTCTTCATCTAATTTAGAATAGACAAGTATGTCATCTAGGAATACTATGAAAAAAATATCCAAATAATTTCTCAATATGCCATTCATTAAGCACATGAAGACAGTTGGTGCATTGGACTGTCCAAATGACATCACTACAAATTCATAATGCCCATACCTGGTTCTAAAGGTTGTCTTATTGATGTCTTATTCCTTGATTCTTACCTGATGGTATCCTGATATCAAGTCTATCTTTGAAAATATTTTTTCCCCTCTTAGTTGATCAAATAGGTCATCAATTCTGGGTAGAGGGTACTTGTTCTTTACAGTGGATTTATTCAATTGTCGAAATTCAATACACAACCTCAAAGTTCCATATTTATTTTTGACAAAGAGTATAGGTGCTCCCCAAGGTGAAACACTTGGACGTATGTACCCTTTCCTCAACAATTATTCCATCTGCATTTGTAATTATTTTAATTCTGGTGTACTCATTATGTGAGGTGTTTTTTATATCGAGGCATATCTTGGCACTAAATTAATAAATAAATATATCTCCCTCTTTGGTGGAAACCCTGGTATTTCTTGGAATACATCTTCAAATTCTTGTAGTACTGAAAATTCTTCAAGGCTTCGCTCCTTAGTATTTTTTGTCTCCTCCACATGGGTGGCATACAATTGACATCCTTTTCTGAAACATCTCTTCAACTGTAAGGCTAAAATATCCCTTATAGAGATGGGACTTGGAAATCCTTTCACGGTGCTATGTTTTTCTTCTTCATCAAGACATGTAAATGTCTTGTTATGATAATCTAGGACAACATGATGCTTTTCCAACCAGTCCATTCCAATTGGAATATATTAAGACCCCAATGGTATAATATTTAGATCGACATTAGTATTCACACCATTATTACTTATGGAACAACGTCTGACCATATCATGGATTCTCCTTTTGGTTCTAGTGGCTAGTTGAACCAAACTTGGTTTTTCAAGCTTACATTTCTCCAAATGTAATCTATCTACTATTTTAGGATCAATGTAACAATGACTTGATCCCGAATCAATTAAACTAGCAACAGGTTGATTAGTGATCTAACCTTCCACTTCGATCATATACGATTGGTCCTCTTCATGTCGATCATCTAAGGATGCATATATTCTTCACATGTCTTGTACTGTTGTATCCTCTTGGAAGTTGTGCATGGTATTCACTTTAATATTCTATGAGGAAAATCCTTGTACACGTGATCTTCTTTTCATCCCCAACATTGGATTGGTGGTCTACCCATTTTTACCAGGGAGTCTTCCCTCTTGGATTCATCCTTCGCATACTGGTTGGGATGATTTTTATTTGTGCTATTTCTATTGAGAGGAGGTTTGAATCCTTTCTTTCTCTGGTCAGAATTCTCCTTCTTCTTATCCTTCCAAGATTTATAAAAAGACTCTCTACCATTTCCTTGTTCATACATGTACTTAGCCTTCTTAATGGTCTTAGTCAAAGTCCTTGGTTCATCATATTGAATCTTATATTTATAAAAGGATGGAAGTCCACTCAAAAACCTATGTATTTTCACCTTCTCATATTTCATAAATCCCACATACTTTAGCAGCCCCAAGAACTTATTTTCATACTCTTCCATGGTCATGCTTTCCATCCCGAGTTCAAATAAATCATGCATTTTCTTTTCATAGAAGTGCTCTGAAAGGTACTCCTTATGAAAATATTTCTTTAACTGCTTCCAAGTGATCTTACTCTCACTAATGTGCTCAACTTTATTCAACTTAGCCCATCACATAGCATCTTTCCCATGTAAATGGTATGTGGAAATTATGGCTTCTAGGTTTGATGAGCATTTATGAAATTGAAAATGCCTCCTGAGTCCAAAAAACCATGCTTCAACATCATCTTCCCTTCCTCTTTCACCATCAAAGGATGTGGCTTAAGCTTCCTCAACTATCCTTGCAAACTTTCCAATTCATGTCTTCTTCTTTGGTGCCTAACAGGAAACACCTATGGACTACTTACGGAATCTTCAGATGCATAAAATTTCCTTGCTGAGTAGGGAGGTGAGTGATTTCTATGAGTTCTTCTAGAAATTCTTGAATAACCAACTCTTCTGCGGTCATCTCCTCTTTCATGACATCTTCCTCTTCCTCTTGTTTTTAGTTTGATCCATTCTTTATTTGCCTCTGCAATTGATTTAAGCTTTGAATCACTTGATAATTTATCTGATTTTGTCCCCTTATCTGTCTCTCATTGTCGTCTGTGTAACTCTACACTTCTATTTTCATGCTTCTCACAATCTCTATCAATGTTTCTTTCTCCCCTCTTCCCTTATGTCCTTTGGATTATGTCTCTGCATTACCAACACTGATATTTTGACCCTTGGCCTCTTTATCATGGTTGTAATCTCCCTCTCCTTATTCAATTTCTTGAATATTCATTCTTATATTGAATTGATATGTTTACACCCCCTAATTCTACAAAATGTGCAAGAAACCATTTTGTTAAAATTATGTATATTATAGAAAAAAATGTCAAATAATGCTATAGGTCCCTTTACCTCTCAATTCATGAAGAAATATATTATCATTCTCCATATTATAACAATTCCATGTTATTCTCCATTGAATCATCTTTCCAATGACTATAATATTACCCTACTTTGATATTTGAGTTGAAAGTTATGGCTTCCCGAAAAATCACTTCCAACCCCTTTTATTTTGTTTTGCAACAAGATCCTGTCAAAATATTCCACAACTCCTTTGACTAGTACAAAATTTGAATTATACACAAGTGCTTCCTTCAAACAACTTTCCATGTGATCACAGCTCAAAATCACAGGCTTAATCACTCTTTAGTGCCTTCTGTTATAACCCTATAATTTATAGAATCAACTGATGAATGGAAATTCATTCCTTTATTGTAATGAAGGATGCAAACACTATTTCATTCTGAAAATTGATTTGAAGAAAAAGAAAAGAAAAGAATAAATGAGAAAAGAATAAAAGAGGGCATAAAAGAAAAATAAAATTCCCATGCAATAATGATGACTTGGTCCATAATGTTCAATCATGGCCAAGTCATTTTAAATTGATGTTGATAGGAATAGTGAATAAGCTTGACTAAACTGTTTAATCTTAGTCAAGTTGATAGGTTAGCTAGTGAATAAATTTGACCAAACCGCCTAATCTTGGTCAAATAAGCCTAGGGTAGAGTATTTTCTTAGTCCAACAGTTTAATCTGCACTACATGTTCTAGATGAGTAGGCGAGAACATAGGTTAGTTGATTTGGTTTCAATAAAACATGCATGATGGTCGAGTCAGGTTCATGTCCTGATGTTTGAAAGTGTGTTTATCCAGCCCCATGGTGTCGACCAATAAAGAAAGCAGGGGAAAAAACCCACAAAAACCATTAAACCTTAGTGCCTACTGCTTATGCGACTTCGCACTGACATATTAAAGTTTGAGAAAGAATCCACGACTGAAACTCCACCACCTAGATCTATGACTGAGATGTAATTCTGAACCCCCTCGTCCATTCTTCTTTTAACGGAGGGTGGGGGGTCTGGAATGTTGGTTAACAGGAGTGCTTAGATTAATGGTCCAGTAAGCGACGCGTAGATGAACCACTGACAAAGGATTCGGGACCCCCTCGATCGTTCTTCCTTTAAAGGTGGGGCGGGGGGGGGTACGGAATGAAGTGGTTTTTCCAGGCGGTCCCCACCATAACGTGACACACATTGATTGCATCAGAGCCTCTCCACTCCAAAACCACTTACCATTTACCACCCTTCTGACATACCGCTATCACCTTATGACATCACACTCCACTACCTCCCCCTACAGGTCTCGTCTCATAACTCTGTCAGTTCTCTCCCCCTGGTCACCCGTCACAAACCACCTCACATCTTCCTTCACCCTAATCAGCGCATCGCACAACATGCTTTCACACCCTTCATCCTTCCTTCACCTGCCATCTCACACTTCAAACAACCTGTTGGCCATTTATTACAGGCTACCTGTCTGTTAGCCTACGGACCTGTCACCTGCGCCCAACGGATACCCGTTCACTCAAAACCATCCCCGTTTCCGTCATTTTCACATTATTCACTCTCTTCGCACACCATGAGATCCTTTTCCACTTTTTCTAATCTAGTCGCTGACCTAACCATAGCCATCACCCTCTAACGTTTTTTTATTCAATTGCAGGTATTTTTCACAGTGATGGTGTCCAAATCTAAAAGAACAGAAGCCGAGGAAAATCCATTCCTCCCACCTCCTGTCGACCTCGATAGGATCCCATTAGTCGACAAGGATTACTTAATCTCAAAGACAAGGTGTGAATTTGACTTCGCGGAGTTACAGTCATGGTTTAAAAATACATTCATAGATCAAAGCGATGAAATTGGGCTCTAGGAGTCCAATCTTCCTCTTTATATGTTTCCCTAAGTCCACCACTTCCCCGAATTTGCTCTAAAATGTCAAGCTCAATACCTCCCTGACTAGAGAACCATGGTTTCTTCGTCTAGAGAAACTCTTTTCTTTATCATGCCAGACGACATTGATCAGATGCTATAGATACCTAGAGATGATTCCCCATCCCCTTTAAACCTTGAAATTCTAACTGAGTTGTATCAGAATCTGTCTTTTCCTCAAAGAGCCCAAATTTTCGATATTTTCCTCCGACAAGATGCTCATATCCCCAAGACAAATCCCCCGTACCCTTCTTCCCTATTCTCAGAAAGAGGAAACCAAGTAATTTCATCACTTTGTTCTCTACTTGGATATTTTTCGGACGAGTGGGTAGACGAACCTATATTGGGTTTCCTATCCATTTTCTCGGCCAAGGAAAAGGGTACCATCCAGTTCGACTTCAGCACTTTCTTAGCAGAGAATATCCATGATCAGATCTCAAAATTCACCATAGAGGGCATGTTCTGGTATTCCTCTATACTGGCCTACATGTTCATCTTCTTTCAGACAGAGAAGTTCCCCTTCCTGATGCAGAAAATGGACACGGACGGGAAACCCCGGGCAGTAACATCTTGGACCTCACTGCTCAGAAGAAACTCTACAGAATTCAACTTGAAACAATTCATCGAGCAGTTCTACTATCCTGTGGTGATCATTCTCAGTGGGAGGCCTGGGCCAAGGATAAATGAGGGGATCCATAGAATTTTTCACCTCTCGGACCTTGCTAAAATGGGAGATTAGTACCTGTACCAGAACTTTACAGAAATTAGAGTATACAGGTGCAAGATGGCTCCATATAAACTTCCCAAGTATCTGTCGGTGAGGATACTTTCCCTTGAATATATAAGAAAAATGATAGATTCTGATGACATACACTTTGTGTCTTTGAAGAAGAGACAACAACTAAGGATCAAGGGGAAAATAGGGTCCTTTATCTGCAATAGCCGAGCTGTCTTGGAAGAGGCGGGTAAAATTTTGAGGGAAATAAGTTTGACATAAGTTTCCTGTGGCACTACAATCTGAGGGGACTCATCAAAGAGATTAGAGTGAAGAACAAGAATATCCCATATATTCATGCACCTAGGCTGGATATAGAGAAGTTTGAAAATCAAATGGAGTGGGAGGTAAGTACAGTGAAAGAGGTAGAACAACAGTCTCCTCAAATCATTATCTCTCAAACAAACACACCACAGGAACCTAAAGAGAAAAGACCCAGAAAGGATGTGTCTCCTTCTGTTTCCGAAGTCTCGGCTGAAGAGTTTTGAATGCACACCAAAAGACCAAAATCCTCTCATATGACTGAAATGACTGGTGAGAAGGAAACACAGCCCATCACATCTTTGAAAGGTGATCAGTCACCTCTTATATCAAGCGATCAGGAGATCATGTCTACTTTTTCATCTCAGAAGCAGATTAATACTTTGTTGGTAAATCATCAGAGTCAAGGAGGTGCGAAATTGAGTGTCTTTGAGAAATATGACATGATCAAGAAGAAGAATAAAATGTTGACAAGAAACACATATGCTCAGTTTTTTAAGCAAACGTCACGACGCAGCATCGACTTTTGTCTGCATTTGATACAGAGAAAGGCAGGATGCATATGGCCTTTCTCCAGGCACAAGTGCCCGATCCTAAGGCTATCACTGATTACAAAAGAGAAAATTTTGAATTCAACACCAAAGATGTACATCCAACGGATTAGATGGATTTGCATCAACAAACTGGAGAAATGGTATTCTACACCTTGGCAAAATCTTCTACTACTGCCACTAAATTGCAGGTTTCTCTAAACAATGTTCAGACACAATTGAAACTGGAGAAGATATCATCCTTTGCAAAAGAAAATAGAATTAAATCTTTGGAAGAGCTGGTGCTCAAGATTGGATATGATCCCTCCAATGTAAAAGAAACATAGGAGATGGTAAAGAAAAAAAATGCAGACATAGCATTCCTGAGAAAAAAGATGAAACTGCCACCTACAAAAGACTCACAGGCAAAGGAGATAGTCGAGGCAAAGGGTGAAAAGGATGAAATGCTCAAGCTGATTATGGAAAAGAACACACAATTAAAAGAAATGGAAGAAGAACTAGAATGATTGGTAAAATAGAAAGAACAATCAACACCCATGGAAGTAATTCCATTGAGTGCGGTTCCACTTGTCGGAGTCAGTACCGCAACCGTAGCAGCAACCTTCACAGTAGAAATTATGTCAGACGCTCCACTGTCATCTCTGGAAAATACAATAGAACTATCAAAGTCCATGGAGGAAATGAAGTTACAGGAAACGGAAATCAATAGACTGAAAAGGGAGGTTGAGAGTCTTCAGAAGCTCAAGAATTCTTACCAGATGAGTTTCCACGTCGAAAAGGAAACTACAAAAAAAATCAAACGGGAACTACAACATATGCAAAAGAAAATAGTGGCAGGAAAAACACTTGCCGAAGCTAAGGAGAAGATTTGGATGGATATCTCTGAATCCATAAATGAGATTTGGCCTATGGTGCAAATCATGTTTGAACAAAATGAACTAGTGCCGAGGAGAAGATAGGCCATTGATAAGATAAAATGAGAGCTAGGGGATATGCCCACTGAAGAAAATGAAATCATTCTATTTCTGAATTCAAAGACCAGAGAAGAGCTAGAAGATATGAAAATAGAAGATAGGACCAAAACCATCCTCAAAGTCAAGAGAATTCTAACCAAAAGGGGTTTGATGAACTGGAGGAGAAAGTCCAGAACATGGCCATCGAAGTTCAGAAATTTTTCAGTAAAATTGATGCTTTGCAGAAGAAAGGTTTTCCCGATTGGCTGGTTTTGAATGATAAGCTAATGACCTTATTCGACTACAAGCAGAAGATTTCCATGGTGGCGAAAGACAGTTCCAAGTTCTCGGGAATACAAGGCAGTATTACAGGCAAGGTGTTCTTAGAGGCTTTGCAACCAGACCTCAGCATACAACACGAGATCAAGTATATTTTTACTGCTAAGCCAACATTTTCCAAGTATACAAAAGTGGATGGGATCTACTGGAGAATGCTCAAAATCACCACACCCAGTCAGCAAAGGTGAGAGGAGTTATGCAACTTAATCGAATTATAGATGACGTGTATCATCTGAGTCATCATGCGTAGCATCCAAAGTCACGTGAATGACTCACCAACGACCGTCCCAGAAAATCAGTATGAAGTTTCGACACATCAAAAGCAGTTGCTATATTCTTGTATTCTGTTATTTAGATAGCTAGATTTTAGTTTTTCCATGTCCTGATTAGTTATGACAGGTTTGTTGTAATTTTGATTATAAATACTTCAAGCTTCGAAGTATTGAGGGTTGATCTCATGCACAAGCAAGCTCAAGCGTTGTAATCTTTATCAAGGGATCTACCAGTAATAAAAGAGAGTTTTTCACAGGATTCATGCGTGTTTACTATTGGTGATGTGTTTCTTCTCATTGTTAATGGTTTTTTTTTGTATTTGTGATCACATGTATTTTCTTGTCTGACCATTTAGAAGGAGTCAAGTTGCAAAACTTATTTCATATACTCTGTTACAACTTCTAAAGGATTTTACTATTTTTCTTCTAACAATACGATAAAGAAATTTTCGAATGCTTCTTTACTCTTGTTGTTTATCTCATTTTTTATTCTAACCCATCATTTTATTCATAAAGAATCCAATAGTTTCCATAATCATGCCCTATGAGAATATCTTTTCAAAAAAATGTTCTTTGATCTCGAGTTTATAAATACAGACCCCATAGCCCAATGGATGTGTGATTTATATTTCAGCCATCTTTATAAAAAAAAACAAGCGACACTATCTATTTGTTTAACTAGCCTAAAATATGAAACTCAAACAAAGATAAATCTTACAGAGAGATCCCTCTCTTAAACTTGAAGGGCTAGATCCCAGTTTCGAAGTGGTTGGATAAGGTTACCTCTGTTAAATCCTTTCTTCCTTCTAACATCCTCTGGAGAATTTATAGTGCGATAACATAGTGGCGACCGTATTAGTGAAAGAACAAACTTTCTACAACTTTTCTTTCTTTCCCTAGACAAGAAAAACTTTTTCTAAACAAATCATAAAACCTAAATCTATAAAAAACAATGTTCAGAGGTTGTTAAAGTTTGTATATAATCAATTTAAAAAACCTAAAAAATTAAAAAATATGGCTCCCAAAAGAACCTACACCAGAGCCCATCCTAACCTAGAACCCGCGATAGTAGTAGACAACTCAGAATAATTGCTCAAAAAGAAAAATATTGCAGAAGGTGTTAGCACGGAAATTTCGTCTGCACATGGCGACAAGAACTCCACATCATCTGCACATAGCGACAAGAACTTTACATCATCAAAACAGCAATGAAGTCATTCATGGCACTATTCACAGCATTCCAGAAGGGTCAAATACTAT
>JZKD02S2261284.1:23241-36097 GCA_000966675.3 Picea glauca
TACATGTAAGAAATCAATTGGCACATCTCCTTTCAAGTTGGTATATGGTACTGAAGCCATATTTCCTGTTCAACTTGCATTGCCGGTTGCAAAGTTCTTACAAGAAACTGATTCTAAGCCAAGTGATTTGACCCGAAGAATTCATAATTTGGTAGAACTACAGCAAGATAGAGAGCAGCTCTTGGAAAAAACAGAATTGCATCAAGAAAGAATCAAAGAAACTTTTGACAAGAAAGTCAAATCAAATGTCTTCAAAACAGGGGATTTAGTCTTAAAGTGGGATACAACAAAGCAGGAGAAAGGGAAACACAACAAATTTGAGGCTCTCTGGACAGGTCCTTTTGTCAAAGCAACGGTGCAGCAGAACAACACCTTTGTTCTCCAAACTCTTTCAGGTGAGGCAGTAGCAGGTGGCCCTTTCAACGGGCGCTTCCTGAAGATCTATTTCTCATAAGGCTTCCTTTGAAGCCCTGTTCTACTTGTACATATTCTTTTTCAGTTCTTTTTCTTTATTTTTTTCATTTCAATAACTCCATGCCCAATGGTACTAGCAAAACTATTTCTCAAATTTATGTTTTTAGTTGTAATAAGGCTACCGAGTCTAGCTAGGTTCTTGGTCACCTCACAGGGAGATGCCCATCCCAGTTGGAGCCAAATGTTAGCTCCCAAAATGAACCCGTCCCTTTGGTCACATTTTGTGGTGGATAGCATGGCTATTGGTAGTTTTCTCAGATTAATTTTGAGTTTTTTCTAATTGCAAAACTTAGGTTTTGATTTTTGTCTTAGAAATAAGATGACCCATAAAGGTCTTCTCTTTAAAATTTTCATAAAATGCTTTCAATAGATAACGTGTGTTTAAAACATGAGTGTTAGCTGGTGAAAGTGGCAAATTTCAACAGCTAAGGAGCATCTCTCATAGGTTCGTGCGCTGGTGAAAGTGTTGATTTTCAAAACATCCAAAGAAGAATTGTCACGGGTTATGTGCTGGTGAAAGTGAAGACTTTCAACAACTAAGGATCAGTTCTCATGGGGTGGCGCACTGGTGAAAGCAGTAAGTCTCAACAGTTAAGGAGCATTTTCCATAGGATTGTGCGCTGGTGAAAGCGGATTGTGCGCTGGTGAAAGCGATAAGTTTCAACAGCTAAGGGGTGTTTTCCACGGGCCGTTGGCTGAAGAAAGCGGGAATCACATGCATTTATCCACGTTTCAAAAATCAAATCATGATGCGATCAACTCACGTCATGCAATCAAGAAAGACGCGTTGGTGAAAGTGAATAATCATGAAAACTTGAGTTCCATGTCCAAGTCGGATTGCAAATCGGATCCGGTTCAGAGACTCATGCTCCACAATCATGGCGTCAGAAATGGCAAGTTCAAATTCATTAGCACAAGTACAGAAGCTGTACTGCTGGGATGACAACATCAAATCAGATCATTGCTTCCATATCTCACATTGTTCACGAAGGTTTGATAAGTTTCTAATGTTAGAAAACAGAGCCAACTCCCGAGTGCTTTCAACAGCGCAAGACCTCGGCTCGAACAACAGTTTGCAGGGGTTGGTATATAGAATTGTTGGGGTTTTCAAGCTACAAATGGCAAGGAGACGTAGTGGCTCTCTACTCAGAAAAGAGTTGGACAAACTATCTTTCCTACAGACGCATCCAGAAGTATAGAAACACTTCTCCAATGCAGGTTGTATCGAACTTGTTGAAAGGCTGCAGAACGGTTGTCACCAATCGACAACAGAGGCTTTTGCCAAAACTTTTGATGGGAATAAGGCTCATGTTGGGTCCTTGGAAATCATAGTAGATGAAGCTGCCATTTCTGCAGCAACCAGCCTACCAAGATCAGGCCAGAGTTGGTTCAAAACCACTGCCACCAAAAACTTGAATTTCAGAGCTTATTTAAAGGAAGAGTTCAAGCACAACGCATGGAAGAAGAGCATGTCGGTTTCCTATCTAGAAGAGGAGTGGCAAGAGTTGTTTAAGGGCATCCAACTCTACATAACCTCGAAGGGCAGGTATGACAAACTTATGATGTATCATTTTAAGCTCCTGGACCATTTCACAGGCAAGACTCTCCTCAATTTACCTTTTTTCTTACATAAGAGTTTAACTAAGGTCTGCAAGAAGATCAGGGCTCAACCCCTAAGCATGAAGAATACTCTGTGCCACTTCGGCCTTATCAAATTGATCATTTTGGAGAAGTTAAAAAAACAGGGAAGAAGCTGGCAACATTTTCTATTTTGGGAGGGTTTTGAAACAAAGACTCAGCCCGTAAATGAACAGGGGAAAAGTTCAAAGAAACAGTTGACTACTCAAAGCAGTTCGAGGAAGAGGAGGACCCTGCCAGGACCTCCAGAAGATAGAATATCTGGAGTAAAATCCCACAAGTCAAAGAAAAGGTTAAACTTTGAAACCACTACAGAACAACCCACAGAGCAGCCTACAGAGAAGAGAACAAACATATTAAATCTTCCCTACACAGATTCAGAACTAGAGCAACAAGATGAGAGCCCTGTCACCAAGAGTCCTAAGCAGTCAACTGAGTTTGCACAGAATTATGAGACCTTCACTCATACAGAGGAAGGAGAAACATAAAAAATCTCTAAGTCAAAGAAAACTCAGAAAATCAAGCATCTGAAAGAGGTAATTGCTCAGCAAGAGGTGTTGGAACGAGTAATCAAAGAAAGGTACAAGAAGTTGTCTGATAACTTCGCAAAAACCAACGTTGCGTTTGAGAGACTGGCTCGGGAAAGTGTTAAAGAGAAGAAAAGAAAGCAGAAGATCACCAAAGATTACAATAGTCTATGGTGGCTTGCCAAGCACCTTAAAGGAAGATAAGAAGATTGAAGCAAAAACAAAAGCAAAAGTCCCATCCAGATTTGAAGGTACTTGCTCAAGTTGTTGTTGACATGCAAGGGGAGAAATCAGAAACACATTGAATTTTGTTGAAATCACATTTTGGAGGTGAAAGTCCATTTTTGGCTCAAACAGAACTTTCACCAACGCAAAGCTAAATTTTACGACCCGTTAGCTCGTGAAAGTCAGTGCTTTCACCAACTAACCAGCGAATTATAAATACCGTTAGCTGATGAAAGAAGGAAAAGCATATTTGGAAGCCAAGAACAGAACAGGTCAATTTTTACAGATTATAAAGGGGTTCCAGAGTATCAAGGGGATATTAGATCACATGCAAAGAACTCAGCATCAGGATTCGAGGCGATTTTGGGAACCACATGCAAAACAAATTTCCTCAAATATCGACTATAAACGTTGAAGAAATCCAACTGTCAAGACAGGTGCCTTGCCATGTTTCATTACACCCAGACTCCAGGAGTTGAAGGATACAAATGGTGAATTTTTGAGAGTGAAGACAATTCGAATGCTAGTATAGTTGATTAAGTCATTATTATCTAGTTGTTTAGTTATATTTGACTTATTATTTTTAGATACAGATCCATGTTTTTAGGATCTGTAAAACTGATTGTAAGAGGCTATAAATGCCTATTTTTGCTAAAAGACAAGGGTTCAAACTGGGAGATATTTTTATGCTACTGTATAGACTCTTTTTTCAGAAATAAAGTTCAGTTTCCTTTCATTTTCAATATCAGAATTGTCCATCTTTCCTCTTATGTACTTTGTTTCAGTTTATTTTAGTTCATGAAGACTTTTATCTCTTTATTGAGATCATAGACTTGAAATTAAAGGATTCCTCTCTATCTTGCATTAAGCCCTACATTCATTTGTATTTGGCAATCAAGAATAGTGTTCTTCATCCCCCCTTTCAAATTACTTGATCTGATTATTGTTTCCTGAAAGCACTGTTTCTTTAGATGTGTGATGAGTTGTTTATTTCATTGATCCTTAAAGACCCCATTGTACCAAACACATAAAAACCATTATTTCTAAGTTACCAAGCATCCTTAGCCTACAACCCTAAGGAGTTTCTTGGAGTGATAACAGAGAGTTCCACCCATGATGCATACATAGGAGATGAGGACTTTAAAGAGGTGTTTCAATAGCTACAAGGCCAAGTTCATGTAGAAGAAGGTAACAATAAGGTTGACTATCATCTCCAAGATGGGTTGCTCTACAAGCTATACAAGCTTTTGTTAAACATGATAAGTCAACTAAGAGGGGGGCGGTGAATCAGTTGTATAAAAATTCTTTCATTTTATAAGCATATTACTTATTAATCAATAAATCATGCATTTAACATTTAACTTGCAGTAATACATTTAACCAATAAATATACAATCACATAAATGAAATAGTGACACAGTGATTTTTCATGAGGAAACCCAAAAGGGAAAAACCTCCTTTTCTTATGAATGAAAGGCTAGATCCAACTTCTCTTTACATTTGTATTTTATTTGAGCTACAACCCAGATGAGTCTGCTAACTCTGTTTCTTCAGCACCTACTGAATGGAAGTTACACCTCCCAGATGTACAAGCAACAACTTGTACAAGAGACTTTTACAGTCTCCCCTTGCTCCTCCCTACCACCCTGTAATCCTTCTCTGTCACTAAGAACCTGCAAACCAATTATTTATCTTCTCTGTCAAAGATTAAGCATTCAAAACCTCTCTGCTTATATATTCATATCAGAATCCATTCTTGACCAAACCACTTATAAATCAATGCTCTCTTCAAATCTTATCTAACAGTAAATCAAATAAGTCTATTCTCTGCACATTCTCTTACTGAAGATATTGAAACAATTCACTCATCATCATCATCATCATCATATATATATATATATATACTTTAAAAAAAAATCAGAACTGTTGCACCTGTGTATTTTTCATGCTGCTTTCATGAACTTCTTTGCATAAATTCTCTGGACCTGTATCACTTTCAATCAATTGATCTCTAGTTATCTTTCTTCATATTTCTCTGTTCTTCATTAATGCTCTGTTTTCATTGTTTCTGTATGTCTATAATTTTGTTCATTTCAATTACAAAAATAAAACAAATTTCCTCCTCTCTTTCCAAGAGCAACAACTCCCACTTCAATATCTTTCTTTTTCACACACTGTTCCTTTATGGAAAGTGTGCTATATATACAAAGATAGTTCAAATCCCCTTCAAATATTAGTTTTAATCTTTGTAACTAATTTCAACTTCCCTTGGATTGAATGATCTACTATGTTGACATGCAATGCACAACTACCCTTCGATCAGGTTCATCAGAGCATTTACACCATTGAAATATAATTGTTGGAGTTGTTAAATTAATCCCTTAGGCGCTTCGTATCATTCCTTTACATAACACAAGACCCTTCTTCGTATCATTCCTTTACACAACATAAGAACCCCGTGCTTAAGCTATGTAAGCCTTCATCACATTGAGATACAAAGAGATCGTTGAAATCCAATGCATTCACGATGAGATATAAAGAGATAAGTTGAAATCCGATGCATTCACGCTGAGATACAAAGAGATAAGTTGAAATCCGATACATTCTTAGAGAAAAACTAGTAACTGTGATAACTAAGACAATTTTGCATATGTAATGGCAGACAATTTGGTGATGTGCCATTTGTGGTGATAACAGTTTGGCATATATATGCATAGGCAGTTTGGCATATGTATACACCAATTTTAGATGCGATATTTGTGGTTAGAACAGTTTGGCTCACTATTTAGTCTTAGTTTGCCATTAATGACAACTACACCTATCATAACAACAATGCCAACAAACTCCATAATGCTAACAAAATCTCTGTTTAAAATGCTCTGCCAATAATAATGTGTGATTTTCCTTTAATAATGTTTTCCAAATGCTCTACCGAGTTCTCTGCTAAGTGCTGACTGCCCAATTTCATTTCATGCAATGCATCTATCCATTTTTTATTACACTATTGTTGTACTCACATAGATGTTGGCATAACTTTTGCCTCTGTCTCTATTCCATCATAAACACACAAAATATTCATATCATAAACACAAAAGAGAATCATATACAATTTCCTTCATCTTTCACATAGGTAGACACCTTAGACACCTTCTCAATAAGAGATTTAAAGTTTGACATTAATGACAAAACCAAGCCCTATGCAAACTGGCCAACAAACTCCCCCTTTGGCATTGATGGAAAACTTTAAATCTCTCTCCCCCTTTTGACATCTATGGAAAAGGAATCAACCATACTCCCCCTGAGCAAAGAAAACCACCTGTAAAGATGTAGCATTTCAGTAGCAACTCCCCCTATCAAAATAGTCAATAAACCTATGCAATCTGATAACCAATCTGAAAAGTATAGCATGAAATCTTGTATTTTTTAGTATAAAAACATATTACAAAGGTAATACCCCCAACTGATCCCTGAGACTTTCAAATTGCATCTTGGGTAATGGTTTAGTAAATATATCTACAAGTTGTTCCTTTGTGCCAACATATTCCAGTTTTTTAACATTAGACATAACCTACTCTCTCAGAAAATGAAATTTGATGGGAATGTGCTTTGTTTTTTAATGCAATACATGATTTTTAGAAATACTAATTGCACTAGTATTATCACAGAAGATAGATATAGGTTTATCATAATGAATGTGTATATCTTCCAACATCTGTTTCATCCATAGAACCTGAGTGCAACAATTTGTAGCTGCTATGTATTCTGCTTCAACAGTAGACAAAGACACTATTGATTGCTTTTTACTTGACCAACTTACAAGACATCCTCCACTAAAAAATGTTGCTCCACTAGTACTCTTTCTGTCATCAACAAAACCTGCCCAATCAACATCAGTGAAAGCATATAAATCAAGTTGATTACCTGTAGGATACCACAAACCATAATCTGTTGTCCCCTTAAGATATCTGAAAATTATTTTGACTGCAAGTAGATGAGAAGTTTTTGGTGAAGCCTGAAACCTGCCAACTTGACAAACTACATGCATAATATCAAGTCTTGTAGTTGTAGCATAAATAAGACTACCAATCATAGACATGTACACTGTCTGATCAACATCTTCAGTATCATCAAACTTACTTAATTTACAGCCAGTAACCATGGGAGTGCCAACTGATTTAGAATCTTCCATCTGAAATTTCTTAAGCATTTCATTGATATACTTGGTTTGAGAAATGGAAATACCTTTATTAGTTTGATTAATTTGCAAGCCTAAGAAAAAATTCATTTCTCCTAGCATGGACATCTTAAATTCTTTCTGCATACTTTTAGCACACTGTTTACTGAGTCTATCATCATCACTACCAAAAATGATATCATCTACATATATCTCAACAATGACTAGGCTATCATTTTCTTCTTTGATGTAAATATTACTATCAGTGTTACCTTTCCTGAATCCTTGTTGCCTCAAATAATTGCCAAGTCTGGAATAACAAGCCCTTAGTGCTTGCTTCAGCCCATACAATTCATTTTTCAACTTGTAAACATACTGTTATGCTTCTTGTACCTGAAAACCATCTGGTTGTTCCATATGTACTTCTTCATCTAAATCACCATTAAAAAATGTAGACTTTACATCCATTTGGTAAACTTTAATGTGTTTATAACTGGCATAAGCTAGAATCAGTATAATGGATTCCATTCTTGCAACAAGAGAAAAAGTTTCTCCATAATCTATTCCTTCTACCTGTGCATACCCTTTAAAAACCAATATATCCTTATTTCTAGTTATTTTACCTGCTTCATCCATCTTATTTCTGAAAACCCATTTAGCCCCTATGACATTCTTATTCAAAGGTCTAGGAACCAATTCCCATGTCTTATTCTTTTCTATTTGACTAAGTTCTTCATTCATTGCTTTCATCTAGTATTCATCTTTAATTGATTCTTCAATACTTGTGGGTTCAATCAGAGAAAGTAAAGATACTTTTTCATTAGTTGAAGTGGATTCTTGCCTTCTGCTTCTTGTTCCAACACCTACATTTATGTCACCAATTATTTGTTCTTCAAGGTGATTTTTTTGTATTCTCTTGCTTGGAGTCTTTGATGAAGTCATGCTTTTGGATGGAGTTGTGCCTTGTATCAAAGTAGAGATTAATTGTTCACTGTCATCAACCTTAGTTTCTTCCATTTCACTTACCTTATCATCCATTTTATGCTTGTCATATATCTCATATATTTGATGATTATTTTGTTTAGATTTGGACTTCAAAAATGAGGACTCATCGAATTTCACATCTATGGCTTCAACTATTTTGTTCAATATGAAGTTTTAACATTTATAAGCTTTCCTTGAACATGAATACCCAACTAAAATAACTTCATCTGCTCTTGAGTCCAACTTTCCTAAATGCTTGTCAATTCTCTTGATATAACATTTACTACCAAAAATTTTGAAATGTTTAACACTGGTTGGTATGCCTTTCCATAGTTGATAGGGTGTCTTAAAATGATTGTTTCTCAGCAAGCTTCTATTCAAAATGTGAACAACAGTATGAACAACTTGAGGCCATAGTATATTCCTTAGTTTAGATTCATTGAGCATAGTTCTAGCCATCTCCATAACAGTCCTATTTTTCCTTTCAATCACTCCATTTTGTTGAGGTGTTTCAGTAACAGAAAAATGTCTTCTTATCCCATTTTCATCACAATACCTGTTGAATTCTTTAGACACAAATTCTCCTCCATTATCTGATCTTAAACATTTGATTTTTATGTCACATTCATTTTCAATTGACTCCTTAAAGGTTTGAAAACAGCTAAAAGTTTTAGATTTCTTTTTCAATAAAAATATCCATGTCATTCTAGTAAAGTAGGGATTAATTGTTCACTGTCATCAGCCTTAGTTTCTTCTATTTCACTTACCTCATCATCCGTTTTATGATTGTCATATATCTCATATATTTGATGATTATTTTGTATAGATTTGAACTTCAAAAATGAGGACTCATCAAATTCCACATCTATGGCTTCAACTATTTTGTTCAATCTGAAGTTTTAACATTTATAAGCTTTTCTTGAACAGGAATACCCAACTAAAATAGCTTCATCTTCTCTTGAGTCCAACTTTCCTAAATGCTTGTCAATTCTCTTGATATAACATTTACTACCAAAAATTCTGAAATGTTTAACACTGGCTGGTATGCCTTTCCATAGCTGATAGGGTGTCTTAAAATGATTGTTTCTCAGCAAGCTTCTATTCAAAATGTGAACAGTACTATGAACAACGTGAGGCCATAGTATATTGCTTAGTTTAGATTCATTGAGCATAGTTCTAGCCATCTCCATAACAGTCCTATTTTTCCTTTCAACCACTCCATTTTGTTGAGGTGTTTCAGTAACAGAAAAATGTCTTCTTATCCCATTTTCATCACAGTACCTGTTTAATTCTTTAGACACAAATTCTCCTCCATTATCTGATCTTAAACATTTGATTTTTATGTCACATTCATTTTCAGTTGACTCCTTAAAGGTTTGAAAACAGCTAAAAGTTTCAGATTTCTTTTTCAATAAAAACATCCATGTCATTCTAGTAAAGTAGGGATTAATTGTTCACTGTCATCATCCTTAGTTTCTTTTGTTTCACTTACCTCATCATCCATTTTATACTTGTCATATATCTCATATATTTGATGATTATTTTGTTTAGATTTGGACTTCAAAAATGAGGACTCATCAAATTTCACATCTATGGCTTCAACTATTTTGTTCAATCTGAAGTTTTAACATTTATAAGATTTCCTTGAATAGGAATACCCAACTAAAATAACTTCATCTACTCTTGAGTCCAACTTTCCTAAATGCTTGTCAATTCTCTTGAAATAACATTTACTACCAAAAATTCTGAAATGTTTAACACTGGCTGGTATGCCTTTCCATAGCTGATAGGGTGTCTTAAAATGATTTTTTCTCAACAAGATTCTATTCAAAATGTGAACAGCAGTATGAACAGCTTGAGGCCATAGTATATTGCTTAGTTTAGATTCATTGAGCATAGTTCTAGCATCTCCATAACAGTCCTATTTTTCCTTTCAACCACTCCATTTTGTTGAGGTGTTTCAGTAACAGAAAAATGTCTTCTTATCCCATTTTCATCACAATACCTATTGAATTATTTAGACATAAATTCTCCTTTGTTATCTGATCTTAAACATTTGATTTTTATGTCACATTCATTTTCAGCTGACTACTTAAAGGTTTGAAAACAACTAAAAGTTTCAGATTTCTTTTTCAATAAAAACATCCATGTCATTCTAGTAAAGTCATCCACAAACAATAGAAAATATGTTTCTCCTTTTAATCCAGCTGTTCTCATAGGTCCACATACATCAGCATGTACTATTTCCAATGGTTTAGTTTTTTAATGTTATTTGGTTTTGAATTTAACTCTAGTTTGCTTACCATGTTGACATTGCTTGCAGACAAAACTTGAAAGATTCTTTATGATAGGCAAATCTCTTATTGCTTCCTTTTTATTCAACTGAATCAGATTTTCAAATTTAATGTGTCCAAGTATTTTGTGACACAACCAACTTTCATCTTCACTCCCAAGATAACATTTTTTCTTTTCTTCATCTAGTATGTAAATGTTGCTTGAAGTTATTGTGGTTGTTCCAACTAGTTTATTTGATTTTATATCTCTAATTTGACATCCTTTTGAATCAAAAATCATAAAATTACCTTTATCACAAGTTTGACTTACACTCAATAAGTTATGTTCCATTTTCTCAATGAATAAGACATTTTCAGCCATGATTTTCCTGTTGTTTAGACATACAGTTCCTCTTCCAACTATCCTAGTTGATTGATCATTTCCAAAGGTGATTTCACCTTCTTTTCCTTCATCTAGTTCAACAAAGATTTGTTTTCTACCTGTCATATTCTTTGAACATCCACTATCCACAACCCATTTTACTTTATGTTCTGCTTGTAGAGCTATAGTGCATTTTTCAGTGTTCAGATTTTCACTTTTCTTTTTCCAATATTTGGTTTTCAGATCTGTGTAAGTAGGTTCATTAAATTTCTGAAAACTCATAGGACAATTTCTTGACACATGCCCAAAGTTGTTACACTTATAACATTCGGTCTCATATCTTAAAGTGTCAAATCTGTTGTAAAAGTAGTTTATATTGTTTTGACTAGTTTTACTATGTCCTCTTCCATATTCAAAATTAGACCTTTCATGACTGTTATGTGCATTTATCTTTCTTGAAAAAATATTACAAAATGAAGTCTTATGTCCATACTTATAACAAAAGAAACAATAGCCTTCAAACATGTTTTGATGTCTGCCATAACTTCTTCTATGCACTGTTGAAGCTTGATTCTCTTCTTGCCTTTCTGATTCGATCTTCTTGCTAGTAATTTTCTCATGATTATCCTTTGTACCTGCTTTCTCAACACTTGAACTAGAACATCCATTAGTTACTGCATATTTATAACCAATTCTAGTCTTATCATATGTTGATCTTTGACTACAAATAATTTGATCCAACACTTGAGAACTATGATTCATGTTATTTTCTTGTACTTTCTTTCTTAATGAGACTACAACAATTTTTAAACCTTCATTTTCCTTATCCTTTTCTGCAGGCATTTTAGTTAGAGCTTCTTCAATCACTCTAGCCTCTTCTATTTTAAGCTTTAAGTCAACTAACATGATTTCAATGCTCTCAATCAAACCATTTGATTTCTGTAATTCAAATTCTAGATTATCAATTTCTCTTTTAAAATGTTTGCATTCTTTTCTCACTTTTCTTAATTCACTTAAAGCACTTACCACTTCAGCTTCTAGATCAACTTCACCTTCTTCTTCTTCACTAGGCTGATCATCTTGATTTTCTATGGCCATAAAAAGTTGTACATCTGAACTATCATCACTCTCATCAGATTCTTAAATATCACTGTCATCTTTTATATATAGGCTTTTCTTTTTGTAAGTATTTCTTTTAAAAAACTTCTTATGTCTATTCTTGAACTCCTTAGGTTTTCTATCATTGTATTCTTCGTTATCAGTATGCTTAACACTCTTTACCTTAATGTCTCCTTCATATACATTTTTCAATTTATCTCATATTTCTTTTGCTAATGCACAATGCATAACTTTAACAAATTCTGACCCTGCTAGACCTCCTAGTATTGCATACATAGCTTTGGAATTACTCTCATAGAGTCTATTACCTGTAGCATCTATTGGAATGGTTGTTGTGGCTTTATATTCATTTAGTACAACCTTGTAGATATCTACTCCTTGAGTCTACAAAAACAACTTCATCTTGGTACTCCAAAAAACATGATTATGACCATCAAATAAAGGCAATCCATGTTTTGTAAATTCTGACTTCTTATCCATTATGAATGATAAAAAAATTCCAGTTGTTAAACTGATATCTTGAAGTAACCTACTCTGATACCAATTGTTGAACATGATAAGTCAACTAAGAGGGGGGGAGGGTGAATCAGTTGTATAAAATTTATTTCATTTTATAAGCATATTACTTATTAATCAATAAATCATGCCTTTAACATTTAACTTGCAGTAATACATTTAACCAATAAACATACAATCACATAAATGAAACAGTGACACAATGATTTTCATGAGGAAACCCAAAAGGGAAAAAACTCCTTTTCTTATGAATGAAAGGCAAGCTCCAACTTCTCTTTACATTCTTATTTTATTTGAGCTACAACCCAGATGAGGCTGCTACCTCTATTTCTTCAGCACCTACTGAATGGAAGTTACACCTCCCATATGTACAAGCACCAACTTGTATAGGAGACTTTTACAATCTCCCCTTGCTCCTCCCTACAACCTTGTAATCCTTCTCTGTCACTAAGAACCTACAAACCAATTCTTTATCTTCTCTGTCAAAGATTAAGCATTCAAAACCTCTCTGCTTATATATTCATATCAGAATCCATTCTTGACC
>JZKD02S2261306.1:17850-30989 GCA_000966675.3 Picea glauca
ACCTAGAAGATGTTTTTAAGGAAGCTACTTGGAGAGTATAAATAAGAGGCAAGACTCTCTCATTTTAATCACACTTGAGCATATTGAATATATATAGGTGTATGTGGTAACCAAGTATATCTAAGCTGAAATTCTGAGGCAAGGTGAAGAAAATAAGGCCAAAATGCAAGGAAGGATAAATTCTTTTGATGGTGCTTTCTAAGGTATGTTATTTACAGGTCATCTCACCATTTTCTCTATAACATTTTTTCTATAATGATTCAAACTGTGAAATTTCTATGACATTGAGAAAACATATCCAAGTATTTGTGGTAAAAAATTTATCTTGTGGTTCGTTGTATTTTTTGAGTTACACTCTGTGGAAAATATGGTTTGTGGTGAATCCTGAAACTAGTCAAAAATAGGCGTTTCGGGTAAAAAAAGTCATAAATTCTTCATAACAGATCCAAATTCATTGAGACCAAATGTGTTGGTTAGGGTATATTCTTTAGTATGTTTTGTAACATTTTCATATCAATTCATCAAATATTTTGTGCGGGGCATGCTTTACAAGGTCGCTCTCTAGAATAAGCCAGAATTCAGCAAGGTATGCCATTTTTGCTATAAATCCTTTTTTGAGAGGTTTCAAGTAGTGACACTTGCAGAAATTGCATAAAACACACTAAAGAACATTGTGTATCAGTTTCATATCTTTATACATTACAGGTACAAAGTTATGATTACTTCAAGTTAGGGCTGTTGACTAATCCAAAACTAGGCATGTGAGACTAAAGAAAAGTTTGATGAAAATGCTAGTATCTTATTGTTAAAGTTAAGGAAGGTTTGCAGGAATGT
This sequence comes from Picea glauca, assembly GCA_000966675.3. NCBI lineage: Eukaryota > Viridiplantae > Streptophyta > Pinopsida > Pinales > Pinaceae > Picea > Picea glauca. The sequence continues at coordinate 18,685 of JZKD02S2261306.1, forward strand.
GATAATAGAAACTAGGTCTATTACAGAGCTACAAATCAGATTTGGATGATGAAATTGATGAGGGATTTTGGTTGAAGTATATGTTGAGTACATGGTTGAGACAACTAGTTGATGAGTTGGCACATACATGAGGTGTATAGTTGATTATGTTGGTACATATTGATGAGTCATAGTTGATGATTAGTTGACACATGATTGGTATATAATTGGTACATGGTTAGATGCACTTGTTTATGGTACAGGTTGATTACAAGTTGGTGCATGGTTGATGCACTTGTTTATGGTACAAGTTGCTTACAGGTTGAGGTATAGGTTGATGCATGGTTGATGCATGGTTCAGATTTATTGGTATAGGTTTACAATGGTATATCTCACAGTGATAGTGTGACAGTGGTTCCATCATTCTACTTCTACTTCAAGGCGGTTGGATGGGGCAAGGACAGGTGGTTGTAGCCACCTTCCGGTTGTAGTCGGAGAACATAGGGGGTTGTAGCCTCATTCTGGTTGTAGCCAGAGAATTGGGGAGTTGGAGCTTCCTTCAGGTTTTAGCCTGATAAATTAGGGTTTGGAGACTCCTTCCATTTGTAGCTGGAAAACAAAGGAATTTGGTGCTTCCAATGAATGTAATTCTTCAAGACATATAAGAAAAATCATTCTGTGGTTTTCTCCCTATTTGGGTTTCCATGTAAAACACTAGTGTACTATGTATGTGTATGATTTTTCATTTGTTCATTGCTTATTTAATCTGCAGTTATTGGATGATAATGCTTCATTGATATAACACTTGGATTATATGGTTAAAAAGGATTAAATTGCTCTATTACTGATTCACTCCCCCTCTAAGTAATCCAACATTAATGTCTAATCTTTTCAAATTCAAAACATCTTCATAATGCGCACTGGTGCATATCCAGCTGTCCTCCACTTGCTCTTGCTTGCGATGATCCTGCATCATACTCCTGTTGCTAAAAAATTCATGGAATCCTATCCATGAGCTCCTGCACTGTATGTCCATGTTTCTGTATATCTGCTTCACTTTCCCAACTAGATTCCTCAATTGAGTGTTCTTTCTATTTTGTCAAATATTCAAGGTATGTCTTCCTTTGGGTTTTCTTGCCAACTCTCTGATCAATGATCTTTTCCATCTGTGGTTTCTTAGCTACAGGCATATGTTTAACCTATTGAATTTCCTTCTAATTCTCGTCTCCTCCTGCTTCATATTCTCTGTAAGGATACATATCTGCTACGTTGAATATGGGTGATATGCTCACACCATTTGGAAATTCTATCTCATAAGAATTTGCCTCAAATTTTTGTAAAATATTACATGGCCCTATCTTTTTCATTTTCAGCTTATTATACATTCCCCTTGGGAACCTTTCTTTCCTTAGGTGTTCTAAAACCAAATCTCCCACTTCAAAATGAAGCTATCTTCTACGTTGATCTGCTCTGCGCTTGTATTCCTGGTTGGAATTCTACAACCACTTTTTAATCTTACTGTAGAGCTCTTGCATCTCTGCTTCAAAATCTTCCGCTCCAGCACTTTTGAACTCACTCTACTCTAAGTCTCTCAACTCAGATACTCCTCTCAGTTTCATTCCATACATTATCTGGAATGGGCTCTGTCCTATGCTTCTGTTAGGTGAGTCGTTATATAGAAACTCCACTTGCAGCAGAATATGATCCCACTGACTATGATGTTCAGTGACCAAACTCCTCAATAAGTCCCCCAAACTTCAATTTACTACCTCAATCTATCCATCCGTATGAGGGTTATATGATGAGCTAAAAGATAAATCTATTCCCAGCTTCTTCCATAGTGTCCTCCAGAAATGACCAACAAATTTGGTATCCCTATCTGAAACAATACTCTTGGGTAAACCATGAAGTCGAACAACTTCTTTGAAAAATGGATTTGCAATGTGTGTTGCATCACTAGTTTTCTGACATTGAATAAAATGTGCCATTTTTTATAATCTTTCGACTACCACGAATATGGAATCACAACCTCTCTGTGTCCTCAGTAGTCCTAACACAAAATCCATGCTTACCACGTCCCACGACCTCTCTGGTATTGGCAATGGTTGATACAATCCTGTATTTTACCTTTTCCCCTTTGTGTGCTGGCAAATTCTACATCTGTTGACAAATTTCTTGATATATGTCCTCATCCCTGGCCAATAATATAAATTGTTTATCTTTGCAAATGTTTTGTCATGGCTGAAATGTCCAGCGAATCCCCCACTTTGTTTTTTCTTTAAAAGGTTTTCTCTCATAGAACTCTTGGGGATACACAACTGATTTCCTTTAAACAACAATCCATCCTGAATCAAGTATTCAATCCATTGGCTTTGGTCTCTTAAAAAAATGTTCTCACATGCTTCATAAGTTTCCTTGAAATCTGAACCATCTTTGTGCATGTCCTTAAGGCTATCAAAACCTAAGGTCTTCACATGAAACTCCTGTAGAATCAAACATTTCCTGCTCAATGCATCAACAACCTTTTTAGCATTTCCAAAAATGTACTTTATAACAAAAGTAAAGTTCTGCATAAATTCAACCCATTTTGCATGTTTCTGGTTCAATTTCTCCTGTTTGGTTATAAACTGTAAGGCATGATTGTCTTTATACAAAACAAACTCCTTTGGAACCAATTAGTGCCTCCATTTATTCAGCACTTGTATGACTACATAAAACTCTTTATCATACATAGAATATTTCACCTTGGTCTCATTCAACTTCTCACTGAATTATGAAATTTTTCTATTGTCCTGACTTAAGACTTCTCCAACCGTGAATCCACTTGTGTCACATCTGACTTGAAATGTTTTATTGAAGTATGGCAGAACCAGAACTAGTTGTCCAATTATATTCTCCTTCAACAACTTGAAACTTTTCTCTGCTTTCTCTATCCAATGAAAATATTTATGTCTTTTCTTGACTGTGTCCATAATTGGTGCACTAATTCCACTAAAATTTATGATGAACTTCCTATAAAAACTGGCTAGTCCATGAAAAATTTTGACTTCAAAGATATTCCTCGGTGACGTCCATTCTTTGATTTCTTTTACTTTCTTTGGATCCATCTTCAACTCATTCAAAGAGATCACAAAAACCAAATAAATGAGTTATTTATTCATGAAAGACGACTTCTTCAAATTTATCAACAACTTCTCTTGTTGCAACCTCCTCATCACTAGAGTTAAATGTCTCAAATGCTCTTCCTCGGTCTTACTGAATATCAGTATATCATCAAGATACACAATTACAATTTTTTCAATGAAATCTTTCAAGACTTCGTTCATTAATCTCATAAAAGTACTTGGCGCATTCGTCAAGACAAATGACATGAAAATCCATTCATACATTCCTTCATTCATCTTGAATGTTGTCTTCCATTCATCACCTTCCCTCATTCTAATTTGATGGTATCCTCTTTTCAAATCAATTTTTGAAAAAAACTTTGCCCCACTCAAGCAATCCATCAAGTCATCCATCCTGGGTAAAGGAAATCTATACATGATGGTGATTTTGTTTATAGCCATCGAGTCTGTACACATCCTCCATCCACCATCTTTCTTTGGACTTAACACTGTTGGCACAACGCATGGACTCAATATTTCTCTAACCAACCATTTTTCCATCAAATCTTGGACTTGCTTCTTGACTTCTTCATTCTCCTACGGCGTCAGTATGCGTGCTTCTTTGTTTGGTAAACTCACTCCTGGTATAAGGTCAATGTGATGGCTTATATTTCTAATGGGTGGCAATGAACAAGGTAAATATTCCACCACTATATCGGCGAAATTCTCCAGCAGTTCCTAAATTTCCTTCGGTAGATCATCTATCGAAGTACTGTACAAGATGACTCTAGTTTTTCTTACCACAACAAACTACATTTCTTCACCTTTCTTGAATTAATCTAGAAGTTCCTTCCCACTCATGAGAAGTATAGTATTAATTGCTTCTACTTTCACCTTCTTGTCTTCAATTGGTAGCAACATATGCATCCTACCATTCTTTTTCAAGGTATAGGTGTTCTTTCTTCCGTCATGGATAACATTTCTGTCATATTGCCATGGTATCCACAACAAAAGATGATAGACATCCATGGGAATGACATCACATAATATCTCATCTCTATAACCCCCTATATTAAATTCAACTAAACATTGTTTAGTGACTATTACCTGATGTCCTTTTTGCAACCACAAAACCTTATATGGGTTTGGATGTGCAACTCTCTCCAATTCCATCTTCTCCACCATCTCTGTTGATACTAGATTATTTGTGCTTCCACTATCAACTATTACATTGCATACCCTATCCTTGGTCTTGCAATCAGTTCTGAACAAACTGTTCCTCTGGACTGGATTCTCCACCTCTTTCTCTGGCTTCAAGAGAATTTTCCTCTTCATTAAGGATCTTTCACCTTCTACATCTTTTGCTTCAACATTTCACCTTTTCACTTCTGAAATGTGAGATTTTCCTCCTCCATATATTTTTCTATCTGGACATTCCCAAGATTTGTGTCTAATATTTCCACAGATAAAGCACTTTATCTCACCTCCTCCGCCTCTTCCTCTTGCTTACGAAAAAGTGTTCCTATCGGAATATTGTCTTCCTTGTGAACTTCCTCCCCTTTCTGGGTGGTCATGAGGTTTCCTTTATTCATCCTTGGGCTTATGTACTCTATCTTTGGCAACTTCTTTGCCTCTACTTTGACTTCTACCTCTACCCCTTTGACCTTGCTTTCGGGCCAATTTCTCTTCAGCTTTCAGGGCAATCTGATAAGCATCTTCTACATTCCTAATTGTCCTCATGCTCATCTCATCTTGAATGTCATATCTCAGACCATTCATATATATGGTGACCTTTTCATCATCACTCTCACGATGACCAACTCTAATGTTTATCTTGTAAAACTCTTTAGTGTATTCCTTCACTGTCATCCCTTTCTGTCTCAAATTCTGCATTCTTCGGAACAAATTAATTTGGTAATCTCTAGGTATGAATTTGGATTTCATTTTTGTGACCATCCTGTCCCAACTTTTAATTCTTTGTTTTCCTTTGTAATGCCTGCCCCTTCAATCTAGTGACAACGTTCTTTACTTTCTTATTTTCCTCTACATCCTCATAGTCGAAGTATTTATCTAGAGATCTAAAACAATCTAGCATCTCCTCAACTTCTAAGTTTCCTTCATACATCGGGATATCCATATTTTCTCTGGTAGCTATTCTTGCAATAACTCTAAATAGATGTTCCTCTGCATCATCTTCGGCTACAACGTCTTCTTCAAATACAACTTCATTCTCTCTCTCATCTTCATTGATGTCTCCAACATCATTTTTCCATCTCTGTGTTGTCTCCATAGCATCCAATCAAGCACAAAGTTCTCTCATCTCCATTTCCATAGATGGATCGGGCATCGGTCTTTCTTGACATCTTCTTGGCATGGCTTCAATTTTTCCATGCATAATTCAATAACAATTGTTCCTCTATCTTTCCTCTATAGAAAACAAAAGTTGTTAGCTAGGGTCTGACACCACTTGACGCAACACCCCTACCTTAGCAGAGATCTACTGACATATCGATCTTTGGATCCTCCTATTCCCCTGAGCCGAAATGACTCTTTAGTTTCCACTGGAACCTTTAGTATATATAACCACAGGTCCTTTTTTTAGAAGTTACGCCCATGCAAGCTAGCACTAGGTGCAAACCCCTACTTCCTCGTGACCACTAACTTAGCCCGAAAAGGTGTTTTGGATTTCGCGACTTCGCGATTTCTATTTTGATTCCCTATAACTCCTTCAATCCTCAAAACATCGAAAAGGGATGATGGGTCTTTAGATCCTCCCTTAACTCTTTACTAATGTGACCCTCGACTGTGACCTGGGGCCCAACTTTCGATGCACCGGGATTTCATGTATCAGGGATTTGTGAAGTGACTTTTCTCTCTTTTCCTGATAGTCGAAATGTCAATATCACCTTGCCATAGATCAATGGTCTTGATCCTTCCACGATGTGATGGTCTAGGTTCAATCGGGGTTTCGCGACTTGTGATTCTCGAATTGCAAACTCCTCCACACTCTCGACTTTCGAAAAGACGAAATATCGAATGCCAAATCAACGCCTCTTGCATGTTTAGATCTAATGACTACTATCTCTCTGGAGCTTGCAAGTGCTAAAAGACACTCAACCTTAACTTCTCCATAGATATACTATATCCAACAACCCACGTAATATCGGTGATTCTCCCTCTAAGAATTTCAACTGTCCGTTCAACTTTCAATGGCTTTCAGCCAAAGAACTTGATGTCCCTTCCTTCTGAACTTAACTTCTATGAGGTGATTTCAAACCTCATCCTTCCTTTAAACTCTTCGAAGTCTCTATCCCTCCTGAACTTATACTTTACTACAAACTCAAGGATTCTAAGGAATTATTGCACACACTCCTTGCGACATTAACAATAATGTCTGGCTATTCAACACTTCCAACTCTGCGCACTCCTTGCGACAATAGTTCTTCAACCAATCTTCTTGGTTGGAAAAGTCTAAGACTTCAATCGGCCTACGCACACCTTACATGGCTCTGTGCTATACTTTCATTTCTATGGGTATGACAACAACGATATCCCTCCTAACATTTTCTGAGATAAAACCCAGAATCTTGTCAACTGATGCGGGAGCATCTTAAGCGAGCCAGCGCGGAGACAACGGACAGTTGGACAAGCACCAGTGCAAATTTTGAAATTACCTTGAAATTGATGCACCATCTTAAATAAGATAATTAAGAAGGAGCACCTTTGTATAATGTAAACAGACCTTGAGCGAGTGCTCTCATCCTTAGTAGGTAGGAGGCATTTATAGTAGTGAATGCAGGTAGATAGAATTTAATTCTAGATTAGACAGTTTTAGAGCGCAAGAGGGAAACGAGATATAGACACCCTCATTGTGTATTGTATTATTAGATTGGGAAGAGAGCATAGAAGAGAAGTAGAGATCTATGTGGCAGACTCCATGTACAAAAGTTCTGAATTAATACAAAGAAAGTTGTGATTCAGACTCATGGTATTCATATATTCTCTGTGTATGCATCTTTGAATGTTATGCTCATGAATGGTTTACTCTTTCTGTCATGCAATTGCTTTTATGCTATGTATGAATGATTTCTTGTTGAATGTCTGAAATCTGAGAGGAAAGAGGAGAGGAATGAGTTTCAATTGTTTCTCTACCTGAGCAAGAGTTCCTGCAAGGAGTGCAGTTGAATTGTCCACAAGGAGTGCGTCGACAAGGTGTTCAAAGGTTCATCTCTGAAAGATTAGGAGGGATAGATTTTGTTCCCATTCACCCAAAAAGTGCAGTTGGGTAAAGGAGCCATGCAAGGAGTGCGCAGGCTGGGTGAAGTCTCAGGGTTGTGGACCTGAGTGAGGTATTGAGAGATTGTTGCTGCAGGGGTGCACAGAGTCAAAGGATTTCAACACTTAGAAGTGTTTGAAAGTCTGCCGCAAGGAGTGCGTGCAATGGTTTTATAGAAGACGCGGAGTCATGGGGAAATTCAGAGGGATTTGAACCTTCGAAGTGACCGAAGGAAAGCATAGCAACATCGGACCTCAGGAGGACGAGTTCTAAGGAGAGAAACACCTTGGTTAGTAGTGCAGAGATCCTTAGAGGAAAGACGGATGGTCGAAGTTCTCGGTGGAGAAACTTCGAAGTCTCGTGGGCTGTTAGATCTCGCAGAGGAGCAAGGAAGTTATGGTGAAAGCGTCAAAAGGTTCTAATCTCAGGAGGATTAGGACCATAGATTCGAGCCATAAGGTTCATTGGATTTACACGTGGATGCTTGTATCGGGATTTCATGGGTTGAAATTTCGTAAACATTGCAATGGGAATCGCAATATCCCAAATCGCGAAGTCCCGAAAGCTAAGGGGATTGTGTGGGCCATAGCGGAGTCAGTAAGAGGATAGGTGGTGCACCATTGACAAGGAGTCAACTCCATTGATGGTTCGGAGTTTCGCGGGGTGAAGTTCCGAACCCTTGGCATTAGGATTCACGATATTGCGAAGTCCGAAGTCCCGATGAAGTGAAGTGGCCTTGAAAAGTCAAAGCTCGTGAGTGTATCGGATTTTCGGCAAATCGGGATTCAGGAGTCGGGGAGACAAGTTTCTCGACATCGCGATCTCCGAAATTGTGATAGGGAAAATCCTGAAAGGAAAAAAGGAAAGGTTAGCGTTGACTGTTTTGAGTTTCAGGGATTCGAAAAACTAGCGCTTGACCACTGGATTCATGAAGTTGCAAAGTCCGATCCCCCGAGTATAAAGAGGGGATCCTGTGAGAGTTTTTTGTGGGTGCATATTTCCCGATAGGGAAATAGAAGAGCCGTTTAGAGTTCTTCGGGCCAGTAGCAAAGGAAAGATCCTATGTTGACGTGGACCTTCTGACATGCGGGTTGTGGAGGGAGTGTGTGTCATCGTCAAACTTGGTATCAGAGCTCAGAAAGGTTCTTTGCTTTCCGTAGCAGAGAGAAAGAGAATTCACCATGCTGCCAAGGAGAAGGGACAGGCAAACACCCGATCCACCAGAGGATAGGGAAATGCCGAGAAGAAGAGGCAGGCGGATGACAGATCCAGCCATGGAGAAAGAGATGCGTGATCTACGAGCTAGACTCGAAGACATGGAGACAGCCCAAATACGTACAGTAAGTTTTGGGGATCTCAGTGATTCTGAGAGTGAAATTGAGGTTGACCATGAAGAAGAAGTTGCAGCCGAAGATGCAACAAATAAAGGTTTGATTAGAGCTATTGCAAGAATGGGTGCAAGAGAAAAAATGGACATTCCAATTTATAAAGAAAACTTGGATGCAAAGGAGCTTCTAGACTGGATTAGAGCTCTAGACACATACTTTGACTATGAAGATGTCGAAGAGGACAATAAATTCAAGCATGTTGTCACAAGATTGAAGGGACATGCAACATTGTGGTGGGATGAACTACAAGCTGACAGACGCTACAAAGGCAAGCAGAAGATCAAAATATGGGATAGAATGATCACGAAGATGAAGGAGAAATTTATCCCCAGGGATTATCAAATTACTCTGTTTAGGAGGATGCAGAACATGAGACAGAAGCTGATGACTGTGAAGGAATATACTGAGGAATTCTACAAGTTGAACATCAGGGCAGTTCATCGGGAGAGTGATGATGAAAAAGTTGCCAGATATATGAATGGCTTGAGATATGATATCCAGGATGAGATGAGCATGGTAACCATCTGAACGGTGGAAGATACTTATCAGATGGCTCTGAAAGTGGAAGAGAAGCTGAGATGAAAGTAGGGTCAGAGAGGCTGAGGTAGGAGTCAGCCCAGAAGCAAATCAGTTGCCCAAGACAAATATCATAAGCCCAGGGAGGACTAGAAGAAACCTCAAACTCGAACTAAGAGAGGTGGAACATCATAGAGAGGGAAGCATACTGAGCAGAGAGGATATTATGCTGACAATAACACTTTTCCTCATACTAGAGTCAAAGGAAGAGGAAGAGGTGGAGTAAAAACATGCTTCACATGTGGAAAGAATGGGCACAAGTCTTACGAGTGTCTAGATAAAAAGAAGGAAAGTGGAGAAGCTCACATCACTGAAGCATAGAGGCAGGATGTTGAGGCAGAAGATGTTGAAGGCGGAAGATCGCTGATGATGCGAAAAACTCTTTTGACACCAGAGAAGGAGGTGGAGAGTGCAATCCAAAGAACCAGACTTTTCTGGACTGCTTGCAGGACCAAGGACAGGGTATGCAAGGTCATTGTAGATAGTGGTAGCATGGATAATCTCATTTCTACGGAGATGGTAGAGAAGATGGAGCAGGAGACGATTGATCATCCAAGCCCATACAAAATTTTGTGGCTACAAAAAGGACATTAGGTAATTGTCACTAAACAATGTTTAGTTGAATTTAAGATAGGGGGATATAATGATAAGATATTATGTGATGTCATTCCTATGGATGTTTGTCATCTATTGCTGGGTAGACCATGGCAATATGACATGAATGTGATTCATGATGGGATAATGAACACATACACCCTAGAGAAGAATGGGAGGACTCACATGTTGCTTCCAATCAAGGATAAGAAGGTGAAAATGGAAGTAAGAAACACAGTGCTTCTCATGAGTGGGAAGGAACTTCTTACAGAGGTTAATAAGAAGGAGGATCCATAGTTCTTCATGGTCAGGAAACCAAATATTGTTTTGACTAGCACAAGAGTGGATGATTTTCCAGAAGAAGTTCAGGAACTGTTGGAAGAGTTCACTGACATAGTAGTGGACGAATTACCTCATTTGTTGCCACCGATCAGAAGTGTGAGTCATCATATTGATCTCATACCAGGAGCCAGTTTTCCAAACAAATCCACGTACAGATTGACACCACAAGAGAATGAAGAGGTTAAGAGGCAACTCCAAGAGTTGTTGGACAAAGGTTTGGTCAGGGAAAGCTTGAGTCCATGTGTTGTTCCAACAATACTCAGTCCGAAGAAAGATGGAGGCTGGAGGATGTGTACTGACTCAAGGGTGATTAACAAGATAACCATCAGGTACAAATTTCCATTACCAAGGATGGATGATCTGATGGATTGCTTAAGTGGAGCAAAGTATTTTTCAAAGATTGATTTGAAAAGCGGTTATCATCAAATCCGCATGAGAGAGGGTGATGAATGGAATACAACATTCAAAACCAATGAAGGGTTGTATGAATGGCTTGTTATGCCGTTTGGCTTAACAAATGCACCGAGTACCTTCATGATATTGATGAACGAAGTCCTGAGGGAGTTCATCGGAAAATTTGTTATCATATATTTGGATGACATACTGGTTTTCAGTAAAATAGTGGCAGAGCATCTGAAGCATTTGACTACAGTGATGTAGAGATTACAGTAGGAGAATTTGTTGATAAACATGAAGAAGTCCTCATTCATGAAGACAGAGCTCATTTACTTGGGGTTTGTTATTTCAGCAAATGAGTTGAGGATGGATCACAGAACAACCAGTTTTGGTGTTGCTGGATTTCCAAAAGACATTTCAGGTGAAATGCGATGCAAGTGGATTTGCAATCGGGGCAGTCTTGAGTCAAGAAGACATGCCAATAGCATACTTCAGTGAGAAGCTGAATGAAGAGAAAGTGAAATACTCCACTTATGATAAGGAGTTTTATACTATTATCCAGGCATTGAAGAAATGGAGACATTACTTGATCCGAAAGAATTTGTCTTATACAGTGATAATCATGCATTGTAGTTTGTGACTCAATAGGAAAAGTTGAATCAAAAACATGTCAAATGGGTGGAATACATGCAGAATTTCACTTTTGTGATTAAACATATTTCTGGTACTGCTAACAAAGTTGTTGATGCTTTGAGCAGGAAGTGTTTTCTATTGCAGGAGTTCAGAGTCAAAACGTTAGGTTTTGATGATCTCAGGGACATGTACGCAGATGATCAGGATTTTAAAGAAGCGTATGAAGCAACTGAGAGTCCAATTCTTAGGGACAGAAGCTAGTGGGTAGAATACATGATCCAGGAAGGATTACTGTTTAAAGGTAATGAACTGTGTATTCTGAAATGCTCCATGAGGGAGAACTTACTAAAGGAGAAACATAGTGGAGGATTGGCAGGGCACTTTGGTCATGACAAGACGTTCGCGAAGATGAATGAGTCATATTTTTGGCCAGGAATGAGAGTAAACGTCAAGAGATTCATGGACAGATGCAAAATTTGTCAGCATTCGAAGGGAAGGAAGTAGAATGCGGGGTTCTATCAACCATTGCCCATACTCGAAAGGCCATGGGATTCAATTAGCATGGAGTTTGTATTAGGGTTGCCAAGAACACAAAGAGGTTCTGATTTAATCTTTGTGGTGGTGGATATATTTTCCAAGATGGCACACTTCATTCCATGTCAGAAAACCAGTGACACAACTCACATTGCGAATCTATTTTTCAAAGAATTCATTCGACTTCACGGCTTACCAAGAAGCATAGTTTCGGATCGAGATACAAAATTCATAGGACACTTTTGGAGGACCTTATGGAAGAGCTGGGAACTAACTTGTCATTTATTTCAACTTATCATCCTCATATGGATGGATAGACAGAAGTGGTGAACAGAAGTTTGGGAGACTTGCTGAGAAGCCTGGTGACAGAACTGTTGATACTGAGAGGGGGGTGAATCAGTATCAAGTACAATTTAAAACCTTTTTCAACTTATACTTAAACCATTCAATTATATCCAATGAGAAATGAACAATAGTATAAGA
>JZKD02S2261328.1:0-32840 GCA_000966675.3 Picea glauca
CACATGATGCATTTTTTCTAACAAGGTTCTTTGAGGGAAATGACAGATGCCTGGACTAACTTTCTCTACTGATATAAGGCCAGGGACCCTATACCACTGAGGATCCACAATGTGCCCTAGCCAGTACTGGTAACATTCGGAGGGAACTCTAGAATATTAGGTTCCAGTGTTCACGAGTGCCACAGATAGCTTAGATGCCAAGGCATGGTTGGATAACAAGCGTTTTACATTGTGCTTTGCATTTACGACCTCCAACAAGAAGGTCTCCATGGAGGTCTTCAGCTAAAGGGAAGCACTCTTCTCTAGTGGAAGACGCTCCTACCTCAACTAAACATGGTCGTTGAAGCCATTTTTGGGAATGGTTCAAAGAATAATTCCGCGAGAAGTATTTGTCAGAGGAATTCATTGAGTGCCACCTCGATGAGTTCAATGCCTTACAACAGGGTGGTGTCGGATTGAGACCAGACTTTTGGAGCTACTTCGGTATGCCACGCCTCTTAACACAAAGAAGTTAGAGGTTAGAAAGCTCGTGTTCAGCCTTAAATCCAACTTTTGTGTGAAAGTGAGGATGCAAATTCCTCGAACATTGCATGATGCAGTCCGACAGGAGTCTTAGCTGAAGAAGAATTTACCATGGGAGTGAGAGCATGACTCTTGCAAGATTGTCTGGACTGACGACTTTTGGTGCACAGTAGCGTCAGACACCAACCAAAAAAGACATCTTGGTATCAAGATATGTCTCTATAACCCTTGTTTACAACACCACGATGATAGGTTTCTTAGAAGATAACCCCCTAAAGGGGACCACCTCTTCAACAACAACAGTGGTTGGGCCTGTTCAACGGAACAAATGCGAGGTTTCAGGATAGTGGGACAACAACTACTACTACGGGGACCTGGAGTACTAGACCAAAGACTAGATGTTGGACATGTGGAGATCCACCTTAGCAACGCAATAGTCCAGTTGAGAGGGCTAGAGCAACCAAGTCAACAGGACACACTACCATTGTGAACATGGGAAAGGGCCATAGGAATTCATGACCATAGTGAATAAATGCTAGGTTGAGGACCAATGCATTGTGCTCGAGGCATATGGTACCATCACCAACCAAAATTTTAGTATTTGTTAGATCTTGGTGCTATATAGAGCTTTATTCTAGTACCGTGTTGATGGGATTAGGTGAGGGCATTATACCATATGAGTTTAGTTCCGTCGAAGTAGCGTTGAGTGTCAACCATATGGTTGGAGGAAAGGGTGAACTATCGCTCCAACCTGGGGAATAATGTAACAAATTCCGACCTGTGTCACTAACTTAAGATCTTATGATGACATGATAGGTATGAATTGGTTAGAATCGCATGATTCAATGTTCAAACAGTGAGGCAAATTGGTTGAGTTGAATTACTAATGAGGGAAGGAGAAGAGTGATTGTAGGGAGAAAACCAAGAGTATCACTGAGCTTCATCCCTTCCCTACAGCTACGGAGGATTATGCGCAAGAGATACAAGCTTATGCACTCCTAGTGTTGAACGACAAAGTCTTGGTGGAAGGATTATATGATCTTCCAGTAGTACGAGATTTTTTGGATGTGTTCTCATAAGAGTTATCGTGTTTGTTGCCGAATTCAAGATGATATTTACCTTTGACCCAACACCTAGAACTGAACCGATAGAAATAAAACCTTATCATATGTCGACCCCTGAGTTACTGTAGTTGAAAATGAAACTGAACAGTTGTTGGACCTAGGACATATATCTCCAAGTGTGTCACCATGGGGTGCGCCTGTTAGTTTCATAGAGAAGAAGGATGGGTCATGGAGACTTTGCCTTGACTATCGTCAATTGAACAAGGAAACGAGCAAGAACCAGTATCCATTTCCTACGATAAATGATCTTTTGATCAAATTAAGGGTGTGGTCATGTTTTCAAATATCAACTTAAGATCAAGGTATCACTAGTTATGGATCAAGGAGGAATACATTCCTAAGAATGTGTTTAAGATGAGGCTGGGACACTATGAGTTACTGGTGACTAACAAATTCCCCATGGGTATTCATGAGCTAGATGAACGAGGTGTTCAGCGAACACTTGGACAGGTTGTTCAAGTACTCATTGACGATGTTGGATATAATATTGGACAAGGGAGACCATGATGAACTATTTCGCTTGGTACTACAGTGAATACAATAGAACAAATTATTTTGGGAAACTATTGAAATGCTCTTTTCTTTAGGGTATGTCATCTTTGGCTAAGGTATCGATGTGGATCCAACAAGGGTCAAGGATATTATGGAATAGAATGCACCGAAGAATGTTCCAAATGTGGGTATCTTCATGGGTTTAGCGATATATTATCGATGGTTCATCGATTGTTTCTCGAAGATAGCAAATTCTATTACAAAATCGCCGAAGAAAACAATAAGTTTGTATGGACCAAGAAATGTGCAGAAGCATTTCGAAGGCTCGAGGAGTTGTTGACGACAATTTCGATACTAAGGGTGCCTTCCATGGACAAGGGATTCTTGGTAGGCACTGATGAACCCAAGGAAGGCTTAGAGGAGACTTCAGGCAAGAAAATTGAGTGATCACTTACATCTCGAGGAAGTTAAGGAAACATGAGGAAAAATATGTAACACGCGATTTGAAGTTGTTATCTTTCATGTATTCCCTAAGAGTTTGGAGACACTACCTGATTGGATGGGAATTCAAAAAAAAATGGACCATTGTGGTTTACAACACCTTTTTACACAAAATAACTTGAACTCATGGGAAGGGAGTTGGTCAAAACTGCTTATCGATTATGATTTTTGAAATTTCCTACTTAAAACGAATAATGAATAGAGTGGTAGGCGCGTTGAGTTAGAGACCACACATATTTTCAGTGATACCTCTTCAAACGAATCTACGAGAATAGATTCTACCTATAGCGTGACATTGACTGGTATAAAGAGGGTAAGGAATTTTCGGGAAAGATGCCATGTTGGTACCAAATTTTAGGGAGATACTGTGGCCAATGATAGATCTTCTGTAATGATCCCAATCCAAATTATTTCTTGGAATCACTAACTACTACTAATTTATTGAGTTATTAAGTTCATACAAGATTCATCAACACATGGAGATCACAATATATTCAAGATGTAGAAGCACAAGCAANAATTCAGAAGTTTTGATGTTATTAGAACCTTATAGAGAAGTGTACATGGATCATTGAGGAGTCATGAAGATGAGGATCAACCTTAAGCCCTTATTCTTCTAGAAGGGATAAAGGCATACATTGTCAACTACGTTGCGATATGTGTAGAATCTCGACAGGTGAAGACTGAGCATAAACATCCAACAAGATTTCCATGCCCACGTGCTATTCCAGAATCGACATGGCAGGTCATTTCGATGGACTTCACTATTAAATTTCCACTGACGACAAGGAGGCATGACCCGATTATCATGACAATTGACACTCTGATAAAGAGTTCACTTTTCTCCCTGTCTGTGTGACACATCACACGCCAGTTATAACTATATTTTATATCAAGAAGTTTTTGATATTTCTAGACGTACCAAAGGAATCATATCTGATAGGGGATTCGATGTTTCAAGACAATTTTAGATGAGTTTCCTAAGAGGCCTTGAGAACACCACTGAAATTTAGTACATCATGTCCCTGAGATAGACAGGTTGACCGGAGGAACAAACCAATTTGGGAAGGTTTTGTTGTGTATGTGTGTGTTGGACCAACAAAAACGTTGGGAACAATTATGGTCGTTAGCCAACTTTGCTTGCAACAATAGCCATTAAATCACCATTAAGATGGTTCCATTTGATTTTATTGATGGGCGACCATGGCGGATGCCTTTGAGTTGGGATAGAATCAAGGATGGGGTCCTAGTAGGACCATAAGAGATCCAAGAATTGAAATTAAAATTAAAAACCATATGAAAGGGGATGGAAGAAGTGCAGGATCAGCATAAGGGTTTGTCGATGTGCATCATGTCAAACATAATTATGAAGGGCCTAACAACTAGTTGTGCCTCATTCTTTGAGGCATTTCATGATGTTTATCTTGTATTATGTGTGTGACTTTAGGTCAGTGATACTACATATGAGATTGAATGAGTTCCTTCTGGATGTTGGGTGAGGGTTCACTCATGGTAGAGGCAATCCTCTTCTGGACCGTCACATTTGACAGCTACAACATCAAAATGTCGATCAGGTCAAGGTCCAATCGGACAATTATAGTCCACACTCAACTACCTAGGAGGACTTTTATGATATGCATTTGCAATTTCTATTTGTTTTTTATGGCTAGACCCTTAGATATTGTCAGATACTTTGTTTTTAAACTTGTGTACTATGAAACTTCAGGACGAATTTTAAAACAAGAGGGGGTGTACGTAACATCTTTCTCTTGTGCACACTTGATTGTAGTTATTCTTGAGGACACGTGCATGCGAGTGATCTAGTTCCCTATATGATTAACTATTTCGCGTATGGATTATGATGATGTTTTGGATATGATGATATGTTATTTGATTATACTTGCATTAACGAATGATATTGTTGTAGGAAAACCTCCCTCTGGACAGGTAGATCTCCTCTTGAGAACTAGACACTTAACTCTAAGACAGAAGGTGCTTAACATGGACACTGACTTCCTTTTCGATGTAAACAAGTTGATGAACAAAAAAGAAGGAGGAAGGTCTATACCTTATGAACGTCGTTTGTCCCT
Organism: Picea glauca; assembly: GCA_000966675.3. Lineage (NCBI taxonomy): Eukaryota > Viridiplantae > Streptophyta > Pinopsida > Pinales > Pinaceae > Picea > Picea glauca. Next base: position 4,730 of record JZKD02S2261328.1, read on the forward strand.
GCAAGGTCCAGGATAAGCTTCGATCTTGAGCTCATTAGTGGGTCCTGCAAGACAAACAAAAGTACAAAAGACTTCCTACTCTACTGAGATTAGCTAAAACATAGATCCATCTACTACAGACAAACTTATATGGAACAAGTACAAGTTTCAAAGAAACAGGCCAAGCATTGATTGTATTAATGAGAACAACAATGAAGAATACTTACGACCATAGATGTGAGTGCAGTAGATTTATCAAGCTCTCCTTGTCCAACCCTTGCTCAAAAGCTCCACGATCAGAATGACAATACTTTCACTGATTATTCTCCTCCACTTCTCATGAGATCATAAGTTTGGTATGTCTAAACTCCTCTCCCCTTTCTCCTCNAATTCAGAAGTTTTGATGTTATTAGAACCTTATAGAGAAGTGTACATGGATCATTGAGGAGTCATGAAGATGAGGATCAACCTTAAGCCCTTATTCTTCTAGAAGGGATAAAGGCATACATTGTCAACTACGTTGCGATATGTGTAGAATCTCGACAGGTGAAGACTGAGCATAAACATCCAACAAGATTTCCATGCCCACGTGCTATTCCAGAATCGACATGGCAGGTCATTTCGATGGACTTCACTATTAAATTTCCACTGACGACAAGGAGGCATGACCCGATTATCATGACAATTGACACTCTGATAAAGAGTTCACTTTTCTCCCTGTCTGTGTGACACATCACACGCCAGTTATAACTATATTTTATATCAAGAAGTTTTTGATATTTCTAGACGTACCAAAGGAATCATATCTGATAGGGGATTCGATGTTTCAAGACAATTTTAGATGAGTTTCCTAAGAGGCCTTGAGAACACCACTGAAATTTAGTACATCATGTCCCTGAGATAGACAGGTTGACCGGAGGAACAAACCAATTTGGGAAGGTTTTGTTGTGTATGTGTGTGTTGGACCAACAAAAACGTTGGGAACAATTATGGTCGTTAGCCAACTTTGCTTGCAACAATAGCCATTAAATCACCATTAAGATGGTTCCATTTGATTTTATTGATGGGCGACCATGGCGGATGCCTTTGAGTTGGGATAGAATCAAGGATGGGGTCCTAGTAGGACCATAAGAGATCCAAGAATTGAAATTAAAATTAAAAACCATATGAAAGGGGATGGAAGAAGTGCAGGATCAGCATAAGGGTTTGTCGATGTGCATCATGTCAAACATAATTATGAAGGGCCTAACAACTAGTTGTGCCTCATTCTTTGAGGCATTTCATGATGTTTATCTTGTATTATGTGTGTGACTTTAGGTCAGTGATACTACATATGAGATTGAATGAGTTCCTTCTGGATGTTGGGTGAGGGTTCACTCATGGTAGAGGCAATCCTCTTCTGGACCGTCACATTTGACAGCTACAACATCAAAATGTCGATCAGGTCAAGGTCCAATCGGACAATTATAGTCCACACTCAACTACCTAGGAGGACTTTTATGATATGCATTTGCAATTTCTATTTGTTTTTTATGGCTAGACCCTTAGATATTGTCAGATACTTTGTTTTTAAACTTGTGTACTATGAAACTTCAGGACGAATTTTAAAACAAGAGGGGGTGTACGTAACATCTTTCTCTTGTGCACACTTGATTGTAGTTATTCTTGAGGACACGTGCATGCGAGTGATCTAGTTCCCTATATGATTAACTATTTCGCGTATGGATTATGATGATGTTTTGGATATGATGATATGTTATTTGATTATACTTGCATTAACGAATGATATTGTTGTAGGAAAACCTCCCTCTGGACAGGTAGATCTCCTCTTGAGAACTAGACACTTAACTCTAAGACAGAAGGTGCTTAACATGGACACTGACTTCCTTTTCGATGTAAACAAGTTGATGAACAAAAGAGAAGGAGGAAGGTCTATACCTTATGAACGTCGTTTGTCCCTGCAAGGTCCAGGATAAGCTTCGATCTTGAGCTCATTAGTGGGTCCTGCAAGACAAACAAAAGACTTCCTACTCTACTGAGATTAGCTGAAACATAGATCCATCTACTACAGAGAAACTTATATGGAACAAGTACAAGTTTCAAAGAAACAGGCCAAGCATTGATTGTATTAATGAGAACAACAATGAAGAATACTTACAACCATAGATGTGAGTGCAGTAGATTCATCAAGCTCTCCTTGTCCAACCCTTGCTCAAAAGCTCCACGATCAGAATGGAAATACTTTCACTGATTATTCTCCTCCACTTCTCATGAGATCATAAGTTTGGTATCTCTAAACTCCTCTCCCCTTTCTCCTCCATGGAAATCCCTCATTATACAGGATTTGGAGGTTTAACCACCATGGAGAGGATATCTCATCAGATCCACTAAGAAACGGATCTCTAAGATATTTAGGGAGAAAATATTTGTTAAGGATTTTGGGGAGGAAACATCTCTTAAGGATTTTAAGGAAGAAATGTTTCAACCATCCATGAGATCCTCCACCTTCCCTAAAAAATAGGAAACCAAATGTGAGGTGGATTCTCACACTTAATTACTTTCTTTTCCATGAATATTAATAATAATTCATGTGCACTTGATTCTCACACTTAATCAATTTATTTTCCATGAATATTAATAATAATTCATGTGTACTTGGTATTTTGGCCTTCATGTAATATATCCCTCCTCCACATTGACTGGGGAATATGACATAGGTTATTCCATGGTGTCAAGGTGTATGAAGCATTTATATGACACTTTATGATGCTTAGGGTGAGGTACCTAGGTGTGCAAATTTCATGTGTAACAGAATGCCCCCTAAAGTGTGAGTTCAGAAGAGAGAATGATGGCCGAAACACTTTACAAATCTTAAAGCAAGGGTATAGATGCAAATAAATTGATAGAAGCTGCACACAAACATCCGACAAATATTCTGACATGTTTGAAACCCAAGGCTAGCATACCTATGCTTAGGTGATAAAGACTTGCAAGATATGGATGCCATAAAATACACTGCAGATCCATAATTATATTGACAAAAGCGTATAGTCGTTGAAGATACACTATGGATATATAATCCCATGACCTGAATTGATCGTAGCCACAAAGAATACACAGTGGATATATGAGATGACAGGACATAGCCACGACCAATACAAAGTTAATATATGTAACAACATATGTGTCAATGTTCAAGTGAAACTCCATCGCAACCTGGGCAAAGTACATATCAGAGTGATCACTCAACCCAGGGTCTTCTTAGCGATCCCGATGTAGTATGAATCTAACCATGTGAAGAGATGTCCTGATGTCGAACATGGTAGAAACCACTTGACCACCGGTCAATGATGTAAACTGTTAACAAGCGTGAGGGAGATCATCATTGATGTCAATAATTCTCAAGGTACTCTAGTACATTCGAATGAATCTGAATGGATGAGATGAAGTCGAGCATCCATGGAATTAGTCGATCAGAGGTCAATGATGTAAACCCACTTTTGAACATGAGGAGGCCTTCCATTGAGGCATGCAGGTCCCAAAGTACAAACTGGTTTCTAAGTCAAGTTCCTCGATAATATGTTGAAGTCTATAGGAATAGACTCATCGAAGGAGGGCCTTGATGTATCCCCCATCAATGACAAAAAATAGACACAGAGATGTAACTGGTAGATCAAATGAACATGGACTGTCATGGGTATCGAAACAAGATTATTTTGATGGCTGACTCTCGAGGAACATACTTCCCTTGAAGACCGAGGCACAACAGCAGAAACATGACATGGACCAAAACACGATGATGCAGTGGATACTGTGACTTTCGTTTGGTGATCCAAAGGAGTAATACAAACTCAAAGGATTGGTTCAGTGCAGAGGTTCAATGGATTAATATGTGCGCAAAGACAAAGTGTCATGTTCAAGGGCAACTCTAAGAGTTACTAGTAATGTTCTCAAAAACTGCTTGGCTTGCTTCCTTCAATTTTTTCCCCCATCTAGATAGATGAGTACCTCTTTCTAATTTAATGAGCTCAAGGAGAGTAGCACATGCTCAATATAACTCACCTTTGGTAACTTCCTCTTCCTTTGTTTAACGAACTGGAAGAAGTAAGAGTTCATTCCCATATGGGCCCTTCAGTGTATGATTGTTTAATGAGTCCAAAGAAGGTAAACTCGGTGGTTTTTCATATTTAGAGAGTCTGAAAACAACTTAAAGGTGACTCCAATGTTGTCATTTTTCGTAATGTTAGTCTCGTGAGGCCGAAAAGGAGATAAATTATCACTTGAAAGACACCCTTTCAAATTGTTTAACGAGTGGGAAAGGAAGAAAGATCACTCGACAATCTTTTCATGTTTAGAGAGTCTGAAAAGAGCTTAAAGACAACTCCAGGGTGTTCCTTTTTTGTGTATCCATACAGGTCCCAAAAAGAGATAAAAGTTTACTCGAATGCATTCTCATGTATTTACAAGCATGAAAAAGAACAAATATTAAGCTCAGTATGCCCCCATCTTGAAAGCTAGTGGATTAACTCCAAAATGATCATCAAAGGCTGGAGACATGCCCTCCAAGATTAAATTCATTCACCGACTTTGAGGTTGTCGCCAATTTCTCTACTAGATGAGAAAAAAGAAAAGGGTGGATGAAAAGAAGGTTCAAGAGAGGTGACTATTTCATTTTTTAACGAGCTTGACACAGGAAAATAACTATGCTCAGGGTTCTGGGTGCGATCCCTAGATTGTTGTTTCATTTTTTAATGAGCTTGCTACAAAGAGGAAAACCATGCTCGTGGCCTCTGTTTCATTTTTTAATGAGATTTCCACAGAGAAGAGAAACTATGCTCATAGCCTCTGTTTCATTTTTTAATGAGCTTTCCACAGAGAAGAGAAACTATGCTCGTGGATTCTTCTTGATCATGGCTTCCAAGAGGATAATTCTCTGGAAGGACACCATGTTAAGGGAAAAAACTTGGTCATGGATTCCAAGAGATATTCACTGGATGGAAGATAATCACTCTGGAAGGAACACATGTCAAGGGTCGTGACAGGGGTAAGGAGATCAGGCTCCAATAGCCCTACCGAAGAAATCACCATGTCAACTACCGGATCCAAATCATCGAAAGTCAAAGGTATGGGAGACGATAGAAAATCGACATCAGGAGGGGAGATAGACTGTATATCTGCCTGAATTCATTCATGAGGGGGAAGAAAAGAGGATCGATGATGGTTATCATCCCAAGGTAGCTCGTCAATGCTCAACATTTCCATGATAGATTCATCCGAGGGAAAAATTGGGGAAATGTAATCGATCGAAGACGACAAGGAACTCAACCATCATTGCATTGAGGAACCATCAGGTGCCAATAGATGTTGGCCATATGACGAGGGAGAAGCGTATTGGATAGAAACATATGATTTTTCAGCTAGACTAAGTGGCATGGTGTCACCTAGTGCATCGAAGTCCAATGAACTGGGTACAATCCAAGGGTCACATGATTCCAAAGATTGATAAGTTGCGGTCGAAATCATATCGGCAGTGGCAATATGATGTGTAGTCGGTGGAAGTGGTTTAGGGAAGGTAACCATGAGGCTAGAATATTTCAGTAAGCCAACATCCATGCTTTAATACATGACCTTGTGGTCTCCCAAGAAAGGAATATTGTTGGTAGCGGGAACGCGAGCATCGGTCGTGCAGAAATCCAGCTGATCAACAGTGACAATTTTTCCTTAATTAGGAAATCGAACGAGGCAACAATATTCATAGGATAAAACCAACTTCTTCCAAGTAACAAGTTGTAATCGAGGGGAGCATCGACCACCTCGACATCAACAGTAATAGTTTTTCCACCCAATTGGATGTGCAGGGACTGTTAAAGCCCATGGGGATGAAAACCTTGCCCATCGAAGGTGCGTAACATCGTTGGGGATTTGTTGAGTGTGGGTGATTTTAAACCTTTCCAACATGCTAAAGACATGACACAATTTGAGGCTCCCTCATCCATAATAGTTCAGTGGATTTGTTGATTGCGAACAACAACATCAACTTGAAAAGCAAGTTGGTGGGAGAGTCGAGACACATAATTTTCTAGGTTAAACATGATATGGTTGGATGACTCAATATCAACAACGATAATAGCAGCAAAGAGCATTATATGTTCACTGGGGAAATGATGTAGAACTTCTAACATAGACATAGCACACGGTGCTTTAGCCAAATCTTCAACAATGTTGTAGTTCTGGGTGGCACGTGAGATAGGATTAAAGGTATCTTTGATGATAGTTCTCTTAGGAGGGAGTAAGATAGATTCAAATGTGGGCTTCTCAATCTGAAGTGGTCCAGATGGAGGATTAACCGATGGAAGACTAACGGAGCACCATGATGGAGTCGGTAAAGTATCGGTACTGTTAGTGTATTTTCCTTTGTCAGGGTTACCTGGTGTGTTGTATGTCTTAGAGGGAGTGGTCAAATTAATCCCATTAAACATATAAATATGGGCACTCGACAAGGCCTCATCATGAGGATGGCTAGAACTTCCCCCAAGAGAGGGTGTTTGAGCAACCATGGATTGTTGTTGTGGAAAAGGTTGAGTAAGCACAACGGGTTGTGAATTTCCTTAGAAAATTTTGGCCACTTCATTGCGATGTGGATAGTCTCGAGTGTAGTGATCGTCACCACCAATGATACACGGGAATTTCAATTTTCGTTGTGGTTTCTTTTCGGTAGCAGGTGTGTGAGCTTGATTTTTTGGTTGTTCATTGTTATTTTTTGATTTATTCTTTGGCTTCTTCTTACCTTCGGATTGTTGTGAAGGGGCAGATTGAACTCCATTCAGCTCATAGATCTGAGTTTGGGGGGAGGTAGAGGAGAGTGTAGTCGATTGGGAAGTAGATTGAGTTTTGAGGGAACCAATAACACCATCCGCATGAGATGATGATGGCGGCTTAGATTTATTGGTATTAGCTCGAGCAACATTCGGAAGAAAATCATACAAACTACGATATTGTGAATAAACCAAATCTAAGTACTGATCCTAAGTGATGGCTTCTTCCTCAGTGACCGCGCCACCCATAGAGACATCATAAGCAATCAGGGGTAAAAGTGATTTAGTAAACCATTCCACCAATAATATGTCAGGAATGATTACCTTGATCATCCTTCGTCATCATCTCGACTCATGAATATGGTCAAAGATATGAACGGAGTCAGTTTGACAAAGGGAGGTCAAGAGTTCAGTACCCTTTTCATAGTGAATAGGTAGTTGAAAGTGCGTGAGGAAAGACATGGCAAGGGAATTGAAATTATGAAAAGAAGCACGTGGTAGTTCAATACAACACTTTGTTGTCGAGCATGTAAGTGTTCATTGGAAATGACGCAAATGTATAGAATCATCCATGAGGGAGTTTGATGAACACCACAAATGGAAAGTCATCACATGGTTGTTTTGATCTTCGCCAAATTTTCCATCAAATTTTGGAATATCAAAAGGAAGCTTAGCTGGAATGACTGGCCAAACCGGTGAATGAAAAATAGGATCATTATTTAACCGAGACAAGTCTCGGAGATCTAGAGTTGCAATGAAAGCTAGTTGTCGGTTAATTTGTGGATGATACGGGTGCAACATAGAAACACCAGTAGGACCATAAACTAGGTTAGGTGGATAGTTGTAACCAGTAGGTCCCCCTACATATGGTTGTTGCTGGCCAGAATAAGCAGGATTCGATGATGGATGAGAAACATTTTCATAACCCGNTCATGTGCACTTGATTCTCACACTTAATCAATTTATTTTCCATGAATATTAATAATAATTCATGTGTACTTGGTATTTTGGCCTTCATGTAATATATCCCTCCTCCACATTGACTGGGGAATATGACATAGGTTATTCCATGGTGTCAAGGTGTATGAAGCATTTATATGACACTTTATGATGCTTAGGGTGAGGTACCTAGGTGTGCAAATTTCATGTGTAACAGAATGCCCCCTAAAGTGTGAGTTCAGAAGAGAGAATGATGGCCGAAACACTTTACAAATCTTAAAGCAAGGGTATAGATGCAAATAAATTGATAGAAGCTGCACACAAACATCCGACAAATATTCTGACATGTTTGAAACCCAAGGCTAGCATACCTATGCTTAGGTGATAAAGACTTGCAAGATATGGATGCCATAAAATACACTGCAGATCCATAATTATATTGACAAAAGCGTATAGTCGTTGAAGATACACTATGGATATATAATCCCATGACCTGAATTGATCGTAGCCACAAAGAATACACAGTGGATATATGAGATGACAGGACATAGCCACGACCAATACAAAGTTAATATATGTAACAACATATGTGTCAATGTTCAAGTGAAACTCCATCGCAACCTGGGCAAAGTACATATCAGAGTGATCACTCAACCCAGGGTCTTCTTAGCGATCCCGATGTAGTATGAATCTAACCATGTGAAGAGATGTCCTGATGTCGAACATGGTAGAAACCACTTGACCACCGGTCAATGATGTAAACTGTTAACAAGCGTGAGGGAGATCATCATTGATGTCAATAATTCTCAAGGTACTCTAGTACATTCGAATGAATCTGAATGGATGAGATGAAGTCGAGCATCCATGGAATTAGTCGATCAGAGGTCAATGATGTAAACCCACTTTTGAACATGAGGAGGCCTTCCATTGAGGCATGCAGGTCCCAAAGTACAAACTGGTTTCTAAGTCAAGTTCCTCGATAATATGTTGAAGTCTATAGGAATAGACTCATCGAAGGAGGGCCTTGATGTATCCCCCATCAATGACAAAAAATAGACACAGAGATGTAACTGGTAGATCAAATGAACATGGACTGTCATGGGTATCGAAACAAGATTATTTTGATGGCTGACTCTCGAGGAACATACTTCCCTTGAAGACCGAGGCACAACAGCAGAAACATGACATGGACCAAAACACGATGATGCAGTGGATACTGTGACTTTCGTTTGGTGATCCAAAGGAGTAATACAAACTCAAAGGATTGGTTCAGTGCAGAGGTTCAATGGATTAATATGTGCGCAAAGACAAAGTGTCATGTTCAAGGGCAACTCTAAGAGTTACTAGTAATGTTCTCAAAAACTGCTTGGCTTGCTTCCTTCAATTTTTTCCCCCATCTAGATAGATGAGTACCTCTTTCTAATTTAATGAGCTCAAGGAGAGTAGCACATGCTCAATATAACTCACCTTTGGTAACTTCCTCTTCCTTTGTTTAACGAACTGGAAGAAGTAAGAGTTCATTCCCATATGGGCCCTTCAGTGTATGATTGTTTAATGAGTCCAAAGAAGGTAAACTCGGTGGTTTTTCATATTTAGAGAGTCTGAAAACAACTTAAAGGTGACTCCAATGTTGTCATTTTTCGTAATGTTAGTCTCGTGAGGCCGAAAAGGAGATAAATTATCACTTGAAAGACACCCTTTCAAATTGTTTAACGAGTGGGAAAGGAAGAAAGATCACTCGACAATCTTTTCATGTTTAGAGAGTCTGAAAAGAGCTTAAAGACAACTCCAGGGTGTTCCTTTTTTGTGTATCCATACAGGTCCCAAAAAGAGATAAAAGTTTACTCGAATGCATTCTCATGTATTTACAAGCATGAAAAAGAACAAATATTAAGCTCAGTATGCCCCCATCTTGAAAGCTAGTGGATTAACTCCAAAATGATCATCAAAGGCTGGAGACATGCCCTCCAAGATTAAATTCATTCACCGACTTTGAGGTTGTTGCCAATTTCTCTACTAGATGAGAAAAAGGAAAAGGGTGGATGAAAAGAAGGTTCAAGAGAGGTGACTATTTCATTTTTTAACGAGATTGACACAGGAAAATAACTATGCTCAGGGTTCTGGGTGCGATCCCCAGATTGTTGTTTCATTTTTTAATGAGCTTGCTACAAAGAGGAAAACCATGCTCATGGCCTCTGTTTCATTTTTTAACGAGCTTTCCACAGAGAAGAGAAACTATGATCATAGCCTCTGTTTCATTTTTTAACGAGATTTCCACAGAGAAGAGAAACTATGCTCGTGGATTCTTCTTGATCATGGCTTCCAAGAGGATAATTCTCTGGAAAGACACCATGTTAAGGGAAAAAACTTGGTCATGGATTCCAAGAGATATTCACTGGATGGAAGATAATCACTCTGGAAGGAACACATGTCGAGGGTCGTGACAAGGGTAAGGAGATCAGGCTCCAATAGCCCTACCGAAGAAATCACCATGTCAACTACCGGATCCAAATCATCGAAAGTCAAAGGTATGGGAGACGATAGAAAATCGACATCGGAAGGGGAGATAGACTGTATATCTGCCCAAATTCATTCACGAGGGGGAAGAAAAGAGGATCGATGATGGTTATCATCCCGAGGTAGCTCGTCAATGCTCAACATTTCCATGATAGATTCATCTGAGGGAAAAATTGGGGAAATGTAATCGATCAAAGATGACAAGGAACTCAACCATCATTACATTGAGGAACCATCAAGTGCCAATAGATGTTGGCCATATGACGAGGGAGAAGCGTATTGGATAGAAACATATGATTTTTCAGCTAGACTAAGTGGCATGGTGTCACCTAGTGCATCGAAGTCCAATGAACTGGGTACAATCCAAGGGTCACATGATTCCAAAGATTGATAAGTTGCGGTCGAAATCATATCGGCAGTGGCAATATGATGTGTAGTCGGTGGAAGTGGTTTAGGGAAGGTAACCATGAGGCTAGAATATTTCAGTAAGCCAACATCCATGCTTTAATACATGACCTTGTGGTCTCCCAAGAAAGGAATATTGTTGGTAGCGGGAACGCGAGCATCGGTCGTGCAGAAATCCAGCTGATCAACAGTGACAATTTTTCCTTAATTAGGAAATCGAACGAGGCAACAATATTCATAGGATAAAACCAACTTCTTCCAAGTAACAAGTTGTAATCGAGGGGAGCATCGACCACCTCGACATCAACAGTAATAGTTTTTCCACCCAATTGGATGTGCAGGGACTGTTAAAGCCCATGGGGATGAAAACCTTGCCCATCGAAGGTGCGTAACATCGTTGGGGATTTGTTGAGTGTGGGTGATTTTAAACCTTTCCAACATGCTAAAGACATGACACAATTTGAGGCTCCCTCATCCATAATAGTTCAGTGGATTTGTTGATTGCGAACAACAACATCAACTTGAAAAGCAAGTTGGTGGGAGAGTCGAGACACATAATTTTCTAGGTTAAACATGATATGGTTGGATGACTCAATATCAACAACGATAATAGCAGCAAAGAGCATTATATGTTCACTGGGGAAATGATGTAGAACTTCTAACATAGACATAGCACACGGTGCTTTAGCCAAATCTTCAACAATGTTGTAGTTCTGGGTGGCACGTGAGATAGGATTAAAGGTATCTTTGATGATAGTTCTCTTAGGAGGGAGTAAGATAGATTCAAATGTGGGCTTCTCAATCTGAAGTGGTCCAGATGGAGGATTAACCGATGGAAGACTAACGGAGCACCATGATGGAGTCGGTAAAGTATCGGTACTGTTAGTGTATTTTCCTTTGTCAGGGTTACCTGGTGTGTTGTATGTCTTAGAGGGAGTGGTCAAATTAATCCCATTAAACATATAAATATGGGCACTCGACAAGGCCTCATCATGAGGATGGCTAGAACTTCCCCCAAGAGAGGGTGTTTGAGCAACCATGGATTGTTGTTGTGGAAAAGGTTGAGTAAGCACAACGGGTTGTGAATTTCCTTAGAAAATTTTGGCCACTTCATTGCGATGTGGATAGTCTCGAGTGTAGTGATCGTCACCACCAATGATACACGGGAATTTCAATTTTCGTTGTGGTTTCTTTTCGGTAGCAGGTGTGTGAGCTTGATTTTTTGGTTGTTCATTGTTATTTTTTGATTTATTCTTTGGCTTCTTCTTACCTTCGGATTGTTGTGAAGGGGCAGATTGAACTCCATTCAGCTCATAGATCTGAGTTTGGGGGGAGGTAGAGGAGAGTGTAGTCGATTGGGAAGTAGATTGAGTTTTGAGGGAACCAATAACACCATCCGCATGAGATGATGATGGCGGCTTAGATTTATTGGTATTAGCTCGAGCAACATTCGGAAGAAAATCATACAAACTACGATATTGTGAATAAACCAAATCTAAGTACTGATCCTAAGTGATGGCTTCTTCCTCAGTGACCGCGCCACCCATAGAGACATCATAAGCAATCAGGGGTAAAAGTGATTTAGTAAACCATTCCACCAATAATATGTCAGGAATGATTACCTTGATCATCCTTCGTCATCATCTCGACTCATGAATATGGTCAAAGATATGAACGGAGTCAGTTTGACAAAGGGAGGTCAAGAGTTCAGTACCCTTTTCATAGTGAATAGGTAGTTGAAAGTGCGTGAGGAAAGACATGGCAAGGGAATTGAAATTATGAAAAGAAGCACGTGGTAGTTCAATACAACACTTTGTTGTCGAGCATGTAAGTGTTCATTGGAAATGACGCAAATGTATAGAATCATCCATGAGGGAGTTTGATGAACACCACAAATGGAAAGTCATCACATGGTTGTTTTGATCTTCGCCAAATTTTCCATCAAATTTTGGAATATCAAAAGGAAGCTTAGCTGGAATGACTGGCCAAACCGGTGAATGAAAAATAGGATCATTATTTAACCGAGACAAGTCTCGGAGATCTAGAGTTGCAATGAAAGCTAGTTGTCGGTTAATTTGTGGATGATACGGGTGCAACATAGAAACACCAGTAGGACCATAAACTAGGTTAGGTGGATAGTTGTAACCAGTAGGTCCCCCTACATATGGTTGTTGCTGGCCAGAATAAGCAGGATTCGATGATGGATGAGAAACATTTTCATAACCCGATGCATTCTGAGCATTATAGGCCGACTGATTTTCTTTCCCATAAGGAGGATAAATTTTTTTCCCTTGAGGATGGTAAAGAGTAGATCCCGGAGGAGGATACACATTAGACCCATGAGGAGGATAAGGTTGTGGTCCCAGAGAACTCTAGGTGGTGTTTGGGATGCCGCCCGGATAAGGTGGTCTGTGAGATGCTCTGGAAGGAACATGATGTGATACTCCTCATAGTGGGTTATGATAGGAGTGCCCCCTAATGTGGGGTTGAATAAAAGTGACTCCTGAAGATACTCCCGAGGATTGTGAAGGGTTTCTAGCAAATGAAGGTTGCCCCCTTGCTAGTTGTGGATTAATGACCGGGGTATGACTGGAAAACAGAGGTTGCCCTCGAGGAGGAGCATGAAAAGGGGGATGTCCCCTAGGAGTTGTAGTCCCACCATAAAATGGTATTCCTCCAGGAGGGAAAGATTCGTTAGATGGTGATTTCCCTCCAGTCGATTGTGGTTGGCTGGCAGAGGTTTGCATTCTCGGATGAAATGATATCCCAGCAGGATCGTGTGAAACATGTGGAGCTGCAGAGTAAAATCTTTTAAAAATGGGGGTAGGGATTGAAGTTCCTTGGAGATGAGTAGAGGTTATGAGTCCATCATTAGGATGGGTTGGTGCTGACGTAACAGTAGGGTTAATGGCCTGATTGACTGGGTGATTCATGGATTGACCGGATGGTCCTGTTTCACTAGGAGGGTCATGAGGATGAAAGGGTTGTCGAAAGGATTTGAAATGAAAATAGAGATCGCGTCCCGACGAAGTCCTCCATACAGAACGAGAAGGTGTGGGATTTGTATCTACTGTGGTGCTAGGATGAACATGAGTCCTATACTCATCACCAAAGGTTGTTTTTTTCAATCCCATATATGTTTCAGTAAAAATTTTCTCTGGTAATCGTGGGACCTCTTCATCTATGATGTTCCCGAGGGAGTCTAAATGAAGAAAAATTGGTTCGAGAGGGGTTACTTACATAGATGTAGTGTGAGGAGTGGGATTTTCAACTGTAACCAAAGCGCCTTCTAAGTTATCTAACGAAGGAGAAACAACACTTCCAGCATTAGATTGATTTTCTACCTCTCCACGGTAGTTGTCTTCTGGAGGGTTAGGAGGTAAGGGTTGATAGCCTTCCAGAGGCATCCCTTGCATCCTACGTGATCGGTGAAGACCTTTATCATCTACAGGCTCAATTTTGGAGAATAACAAAACATACTGAAAATCTAGGGCCAACTAACAAAAAGAAACAACATATGATAATAAATATAGGAATCGACCAACCAAACAAAATTTCTCTCGATGATCGTACTAGTTGGTGATGAAATCGAACATCGTGTGATCCAGTCAAGAAGGGGCTAGGATATGGTGGAATAGTTACAATGGCTACCTGCTTAACAAACTTTCAACTTGGTGCAAGCTTCCACGCAATAATTGTGAATTTACCCTCCAAGGAACTCGAGTGAGTTTGACCAATGTCTGTTCCAGGTACAGTGAGACGTCCCTTCACCGTCACCTTCTGTAAGTACCTAAATATTATGGCAGCTAAAGACACAAGTTTGCAGTCAGCCCTTGGGCATGTATAGTTGATAGTCCAGTCCGAACGTATGGGAAGGATAACAAGTCTGAAATCAACCTGAGAGGCTCCCACACATAATCATGGGTATACCTTCAAGTGACTCCCAATATACGATCCAACCACTATAAATAGTTGAACCACAGAGGGATAATCTTTGTAATTCACCCGAATGCGACCTCATGCACAACCCTTGTGTGAGAGGGGGATCCCAGTAAACCAATACAACAATTGGATTTGACTCTCCCTAGCTCAAGATGCTAATGTTTGTTTTGAAAACTTTGGAGAGTTGTACTCACATCCTAATCCAAAGTGCTAATCATAGTCTAATGTTGGTGGAAGATCCTAAAAATAAGAAATGTTCTAGATCATTTTTTAATTAGCATTCGTTTTATAGTTGTTCTTTACTCAAAGGGTGTATGAAAGTGAAGCTGATGGAACAATGACTCAATTCCCAAAACATGCACAAAAGATGATAACCAATCGTTTCTTTTCAATGAATGCCTATTTAAGGGAAAGAGAAAGAGTTGTTTTCACTATCAAACACTAATATGTAATGTCCTGAATCAATTTGTTCTCATTCAAATCCAATGTAATGATAAAACATTTCAAAAATGCCTTCTAATATGCAAACCAATCATTGAGATGTATATTTGTTGTTTGTATGGGAGTGATGATTAATTCAATGCAAAACTTCTCCTACCAACTAACAAGGAGATTCGGACAAGCATAAGCTGATTTCACACAAACAACACACCCTCTTGCTATGATTGAAACAAGAAGAAAAAAGATAACAAAAGATAACAAAGAAAATCAAACAATTCACACAAAAGAGAGATGCTTAAGAAAAATGACCTCAAAGAACCAAATGAGATGATTCACAGATTTCTTATGTCCTTCAGGACAGTTTTCACTCAGTCAGATAAGAGAGGAAAATGAAAAATTGCCTCCAAATTGTAAAGGACAAATTGCAAAGTAAGGACAAATGTCAAAAAATACAAACAAAAGAGGATGAATCCTTAGAAAACAGGGTACTGAAGGCCAATACCAAGATGGACTAAAAGTATGAGACCTTGAATAAATGTACAAAGAAGAAACTAAGCCCAAAATTTTGAAAAACTAGAGGATTTTTCACAAAAAAAGGGAGTTCTCTAGTGTAAGGGGCACCAGAGAAGTATAATGTTCTATGTAATACCTTCAAGGAGTTTTGTCTCTCTGATAACAAGGCAGATGAGGACCATTCTTCAAAAAAATCAGGAAAAATTCTAGAAACTCAAAAATTCAAGAAAATTCAGCCAATTAGGGTGATCATGATGACACAAAGAGGCAATCAAACCATTCTAAGAATAAAAAATTCGATGGAGAATATAAAATGAGTGGAACAAGGTTCAAGACAAGATCTAGGAAAGGAAACACAAATCAGATTTCCTCCCCAGTGGAGTCGCCAATTTCTATTGTAGGAAAACCTCCCTGCGGACAGGCAGATCTCCTCTTGAGAGCTAGACCCTTAAATCTAAGACATAAGGTGATTAACATGGACATTGACTTCCTTTTGGATCTAAACAAGCAAATGAACAAAAGAGAAGGAGGACAGTGTGTACCTTATGAATGTCATTTGTCCCTGCAAGGTCCAGGATGAGCTTCGATCTTGAGCTCCTTAGTAGGTCCTGCAAGACAAACAAAAGTACAAAAGACTTACTACTCTACTAAGATTAGCTAAAACATAGATCCATCTACTACAGACAAAATTATATGGATCAAGTACAAGTTTGAAAGAAATAGTCCAAGCATTGATTGTATTAATGAGAACAACAATGAAGAATACTTACAGCCATATATGTGAGTGCAACAACTTCATCAAGCTCTCCTTGTCCAACCCTTTCTCAAAAGATCCATGATCATAATGAAAATACTTTCACTGATTATTATCCTCCACTTCTCATGAGATCATAAGTTTGGTATCTCTAAACTCCTCTCCCCTTTCTCCTCCATGGAAATCCCTCATTATATAGGATTTGGAGGTTTAACCACGATGGGGAGGATCTCTCATNGTGCCAATAGATGTTGGCCATATGACGAGGGAGAAGCGTATTGGATAGAAACATATGATTTTTCAGCTAGACTAAGTGGCATGGTGTCACCTAGTGCATCGAAGTCCAATGAACTGGGTACAATCCAAGGGTCACATGATTCCAAAGATTGATAAGTTGCGGTCGAAATCATATCGGCAGTGGCAATATGATGTGTAGTCGGTGGAAGTGGTTTAGGGAAGGTAACCATGAGGCTAGAATATTTCAGTAAGCCAACATCCATGCTTTAATACATGACCTTGTGGTCTCCCAAGAAAGGAATATTGTTGGTAGCGGGAACGCGAGCATCGGTCGTGCAGAAATCCAGCTGATCAACAGTGACAATTTTTCCTTAATTAGGAAATCGAACGAGGCAACAATATTCATAGGATAAAACCAACTTCTTCCAAGTAACAAGTTGTAATCGAGGGGAGCATCGACCACCTCGACATCAACAGTAATAGTTTTTCCACCCAATTGGATGTGCAGGGACTGTTAAAGCCCATGGGGATGAAAACCTTGCCCATCGAAGGTGCGTAACATCGTTGGGGATTTGTTGAGTGTGGGTGATTTTAAACCTTTCCAACATGCTAAAGACATGACACAATTTGAGGCTCCCTCATCCATAATAGTTCAGTGGATTTGTTGATTGCGAACAACAACATCAACTTGAAAAGCAAGTTGGTGGGAGAGTCGAGACACATAATTTTCTAGGTTAAACATGATATGGTTGGATGACTCAATATCAACAACGATAATAGCAGCAAAGAGCATTATATGTTCACTGGGGAAATGATGTAGAACTTCTAACATAGACATAGCACACGGTGCTTTAGCCAAATCTTCAACAATGTTGTAGTTCTGGGTGGCACGTGAGATAGGATTAAAGGTATCTTTGATGATAGTTCTCTTAGGAGGGAGTAAGATAGATTCAAATGTGGGCTTCTCAATCTGAAGTGGTCCAGATGGAGGATTAACCGATGGAAGACTAACGGAGCACCATGATGGAGTCGGTAAAGTATCGGTACTGTTAGTGTATTTTCCTTTGTCAGGGTTACCTGGTGTGTTGTATGTCTTAGAGGGAGTGGTCAAATTAATCCCATTAAACATATAAATATGGGCACTCGACAAGGCCTCATCATGAGGATGGCTAGAACTTCCCCCAAGAGAGGGTGTTTGAGCAACCATGGATTGTTGTTGTGGAAAAGGTTGAGTAAGCACAACGGGTTGTGAATTTCCTTAGAAAATTTTGGCCACTTCATTGCGATGTGGATAGTCTCGAGTGTAGTGATCGTCACCACCAATGATACACGGGAATTTCAATTTTCGTTGTGGTTTCTTTTCGGTAGCAGGTGTGTGAGCTTGATTTTTTGGTTGTTCATTGTTATTTTTTGATTTATTCTTTGGCTTCTTCTTACCTTCGGATTGTTGTGAAGGGGCAGATTGAACTCCATTCAGCTCATAGATCTGAGTTTGGGGGGAGGTAGAGGAGAGTGTAGTCGATTGGGAAGTAGATTGAGTTTTGAGGGAACCAATAACACCATCCGCATGAGATGATGATGGCGGCTTAGATTTATTGGTATTAGCTCGAGCAACATTCGGAAGAAAATCATACAAACTACGATATTGTGAATAAACCAAATCTAAGTACTGATCCTAAGTGATGGCTTCTTCCTCAGTGACCGCGCCACCCATAGAGACATCATAAGCAATCAGGGGTAAAAGTGATTTAGTAAACCATTCCACCAATAATATGTCAGGAATGATTACCTTGATCATCCTTCGTCATCATCTCGACTCATGAATATGGTCAAAGATATGAACGGAGTCAGTTTGACAAAGGGAGGTCAAGAGTTCAGTACCCTTTTCATAGTGAATAGGTAGTTGAAAGTGCGTGAGGAAAGACATGGCAAGGGAATTGAAATTATGAAAAGAAGCACGTGGTAGTTCAATACAACACTTTGTTGTCGAGCATGTAAGTGTTCATTGGAAATGACGCAAATGTATAGAATCATCCATGAGGGAGTTTGATGAACACCACAAATGGAAAGTCATCACATGGTTGTTTTGATCTTCGCCAAATTTTCCATCAAATTTTGGAATATCAAAAGGAAGCTTAGCTGGAATGACTGGCCAAACCGGTGAATGAAAAATAGGATCATTATTTAACCGAGACAAGTCTCGGAGATCTAGAGTTGCAATGAAAGCTAGTTGTCGGTTAATTTGTGGATGATACGGGTGCAACATAGAAACACCAGTAGGACCATAAACTAGGTTAGGTGGATAGTTGTAACCAGTAGGTCCCCCTACATATGGTTGTTGCTGGCCAGAATAAGCAGGATTCGATGATGGATGAGAAACATTTTCATAACCCGGTGCGTTTTGAGCATTATAGGCCGACTGATTTTCTTTCCCATAAGGAGGATAAATGTTTTTCCCTTGAGGATGGTAAAGAGTAGATCCCGGAGGAGGATACACATTAGACCCATGAGGAGGATAAGGTTTTGGTCCCAGAGAACTCTAGGTGGTGTTTGGGATGCCGCCCGGATAAGGTTGTCTGTAAGATGCTCTGGAAGGAACATGATGTGATACTCCTCATAGTGGGTTATGATAGGAGTTCCCCCTAATGTGGGGTTGAATAAAAGTGACTCCTGAAGATACTCTCGAGGATTGTGAAGGGTTTCTAGCAAATGAAGGTTGCCCCCTTGCTAGTTGTGGATTAATGACCGGGGTATGACTGGAAAACAGAGGTTTCCCTCGAGGAGGAGCATGAAAAGGGGGATGTCCCCTAGGATGTGTAGTCCCACCATAAAATGGTATTCCTCCAGGAGGGAAAGATTCGTTAGATGGTGATTTCCCTCCAGTCGATTGTGGTTGGCTGGCAGAGGTTTGCATTCTCGGATGAAATGATATCCCAGCAGGATCGTGTGAAACATGTGGAGCTGCAGAGTAAAATCTTTTAAAAATGGGGGTAGGGATTGAAGTTCCTTGGAGATGAGTAGAGGTTATGAGTCCATCATTAGGATGGGTTGGTGCTGACGTAACAGTAGGGTTAATGGCCTGATTGACTGGGTGATTCATGGATTGACCGGATGGTCCTGTTTCACTAGGAGGGTCATGAGGATGAAAGGGTTGTCGAAAGGATTTGAAATGAAAATAGAGATCGCGTCCCGACGAAGTCCTCCATACAGAACGAGAAGGTGTGGGATTTGTATCTACTGTGGTGCTAGGATGAACATGAGTCCTATACTCATCACCAAAGGTTGTTTTTTTCAATCCCATATATGTTTCAGTAAAAATTTTCTCTGGTAATCGTGGGACCTCTTCATCTATGATGTTCCCGAGGGAGTCTAAATGAAGAAAAATTGGTTCGAGAGGGGTTACTTACATAGATGTAGTGTGAGGAGTGGGATTTTCAACTGTAACCAAAGCGCCTTCTAAGTTATCTAACGAAGGAGAAACAACACTTCCAGCATTAGATTGATTTTCTACCTCTCCACGGTAGTTGTCTTCTGGAGGGTTAGGAGGTAAGGGTTGATAGCCTTCCAGAGGCATCCCTTGCATCCTACGTGATCGGTGAAGACCTTTATCATCTACAGGCTCAATTTTGGAGAATAACAAAACATACTGAAAATCTAGGGCCAACTAACAAAAAGAAACAACATATGATAATAAATATAGGAATCGACCAACCAAACAAAATTTCTCTCGATGATCGTACTAGTTGGTGATGAAATCGAACATCGTGTGATCCAGTCAAGAAGGGGCTAGGATATGGTGGAATAGTTACAATGGCTACCTGCTTAACAAACTTTCAACTTGGTGCAAGCTTCCACGCAATAATTGTGAATTTACCCTCCAAGGAACTCGAGTGAGTTTGACCAATGTCTGTTCCAGGTACAGTGAGACGTCCCTTCACCGTCACCTTCTGTAAGTACCTAAATATTATGGCAGCTAAAGACACAAGTTTGCAGTCAGCCCTTGGGCATGTATAGTTGATAGTCCAGTCCGAACGTATGGGAAGGATAACAAGTCTGAAATCAACCTGAGAGGCTCCCACACATAATCATGGGTATACCTTCAAGTGACTCCCAATATACGATCCAACCACTATAAATAGTTGAACCACAGAGGGATAATCTTTGTAATTCACCCGAATGCGACCTCATGCACAACCCTTGTGTGAGAGGGGGATCCCAGTAAACCAATACAACAATTGGATTTGACTCTCCCTAGCTCAAGATGCTAATGTTTGTTTTGAAAACTTTGGAGAGTTGTACTCACATCCTAATCCAAAGTGCTAATCATAGTCTAATGTTGGTGGAAGATCCTAAAAATAAGAAATGTTCTAGATCATTTTTTAATTAGCATTCGTTTTATAGTTGTTCTTTACTCAAAGGGTGTATGAAAGTGAAGCTGATGGAACAATGACTCAATTCCCAAAACATGCACAAAAGATGATAACCAATCGTTTCTTTTCAATGAATGCCTATTTAAGGGAAAGAGAAAGAGTTGTTTTCACTATCAAACACTAATATGTAATGTCCTGAATCAATTTGTTCTCATTCAAATCCAATGTAATGATAAAACATTTCAAAAATGCCTTCTAATATGCAAACCAATCATTGAGATGTATATTTGTTGTTTGTATGGGAGTGATGATTAATTCAATGCAAAACTTCTCCTACCAACTAACAAGGAGATTCGGACAAGCATAAGCTGATTTCACACAAACAACACACCCTCTTGCTATGATTGAAACAAGAAGAAAAAAGATAACAAAAGATAACAAAGAAAATCAAACAATTCACACAAAAGAGAGATGCTTAAGAAAAATGACCTCAAAGAACCAAATGAGATGATTCACAGATTTCTTATGTCCTTCAGGACAGTTTTCACTCAGTCAGATAAGAGAGGAAAATGAAAAATTGCCTCCAAATTGTAAAGGACAAATTGCAAAGTAAGGACAAATGTCAAAAAATACAAACAAAAGAGGATGAATCCTTAGAAAACAGGGTACTGAAGGCCAATACCAAGATGGACTAAAAGTATGAGACCTTGAATAAATGTACAAAGAAGAAACTAAGCCCAAAATTTTGAAAAACTAGAGGATTTTTCACAAAAAAAGGGAGTTCTCTAGTGTAAGGGGCACCAGAGAAGTATAATGTTCTATGTAATACCTTCAAGGAGTTTTGTCTCTCTGATAACAAGGCAGATGAGGACCATTCTTCAAAAAAATCAGGAAAAATTCTAGAAACTCAAAAATTCAAGAAAATTCAGCCAATTAGGGTGATCATGATGACACAAAGAGGCAATCAAACCATTCTAAGAATAAAAAATTCGATGGAGAATATAAAATGAGTGGAACAAGGTTCAAGACAAGATCTAGGAAAGGAAACACAAATCAGATTTCCTCCCCAGTGGAGTCGCCAATTTCTATTGTAGGAAAACCTCCCTGCGGACAGGCAGATCTCCTCTTGAGAGCTAGACCCTTAAATCTAAGACATAAGGTGATTAACATGGACATTGACTTCCTTTTGGATCTAAACAAGCAAATGAACAAAAGAGAAGGAGGACAGTGTGTACCTTATGAATGTCATTTGTCCCTGCAAGGTCCAGGATGAGCTTCGATCTTGAGCTCCTTAGTAGGTCCTGCAAGACAAACAAAAGTACAAAAGACTTACTACTCTACTAAGATTAGCTAAAACATAGATCCATCTACTACAGACAAAATTATATGGATCAAGTACAAGTTTGAAAGAAATAGTCCAAGCATTGATTGTATTAATGAGAACAACAATGAAGAATACTTACAGCCATATATGTGAGTGCAACAACTTCATCAAGCTCTCCTTGTCCAACCCTTTCTCAAAAGATCCATGATCATAATGAAAATACTTTCACTGATTATTATCCTCCACTTCTCATGAGATCATAAGTTTGGTATCTCTAAACTCCTCTCCCCTTTCTCCTCCATGGAAATCCCTCATTATATAGGATTTGGAGGTTTAACCACGATGGGGAGGATCTCTCATCAGATCCACTAAGAAAGGGATCTCTAAGATATTTAGGGAGAAAATATCTCTTAAGGATTGTGGGGAGGAAATATCTCTCAAGGATTTTAAGGAGGAAATATTTCAACCATCCATGAGATCCTCCACCTTCCCTAAAAAATAGGAAACCAAATGTCAGGTGGATTCTCACACTTAATTATTTTCTTTTCCATGAATATTAATAATAATTCATGTGCACTTGATTCTCACACTTAATCAATTTCTTTTCCATGAATATTAATAATAATTCATGTGTACTTGGAATTTTTGCCTTCATGTAATATATCCCTCCTCCACATTGACTGGGGATTATCACATAGGTTATTGCATGGTATCAAGGTGTATGAGGCATTTATATGACACATTACAACACTTAGGNCTTCTCATGAGATCATAAGTTTGGTATCTCTAAACTCCTCTCCCCTTTCTCCTCCATGGAAATCCCTCATTATATAGGATTTGGAGGTTTAACCACGATGGGGAGGATCTCTCATTAGATCCACTAAGAAAGAGATCTCTAAGATATTTAGGGAGAAAATATCTCTTAAGGATTGTGGGGAGGAAATATCTCTCAAGGATTTTAAGGAGGAAATATTTCAACCATCCATGAGATCCTCCACCTTCCCTAAAAAATAGGAAACCAAATGTGAGGTGGATTCTCACACTTAATTATTTTCTTTTCCATGAATATTAATAATAATTCATGTGCACTTGATTCTCACACTTAATCAATTTCTTTTCCATGAATATTAATAATAATTCATGTGTACTTGGTATTTTTGCCTTCATGTAATATATCCCTCCTCCACATTGACTGGGGATTATCACATAGGTTATTGCATGGTATCAAGGTGTATGAGGCATTTATATGACACATTACAACACTTAGGGCGAGGTACCTAGGTGTGCAAATTTCATGTGTAACAGATATTCACTAGTTTCTCTTGAGTGTATAGGAATCTGGACTTATTGAGGATGTCGATGGCATCGATGGGCATCCTTGGGCTCCATATCAAGTCAGGGAGTGGATTTTTTTTTATTTGAGTGTTTTTGTTATTGCATATGTGACATGTGACTGGTAAATTATGACGTTGATTTTGGATTGCTAACATATTTCGTTCATGAATGCAGGCTGATGATAGTTTGCTAATCAGAATCACATTTGGAGTAAATGGGTCATGCACGACAACTAGAGATATTGAGGAAGAGGTGTGTAGCATCCCTACCACAACCTACTAGCATTCTTGATGTGGATCGAACTATAGGTTAACGATTATCTAGTTCAAGAGAACCACGATGTCGTGAGGGAAGATTGCAACAATCACTCATGATGATTCTAAGGGGCACGCAATAAGACATGGCCCTTATTCCTTAGAGCCCCTTAGTCTCCCACAAGGTCACCTAATATAGTATTGAGTCCATGGGATTGATGTATACCAAAATCAGTCAAAAGGCGAGTGTCACCCTTGGAGCATGTAGTGTGTCTTGAAGGGCATGTTGCGTAAATGGAACATGACTACAGGAAAGTGGAAACCTTGGAGAACATAGTGCATATTGAAGGGCATGTCGTGATTTCGACATTGGTGAGTTAGTGTACCTAGTACCTAAAAACAATATGTCTCTTTAGGACTTGGTCATCCTTAAAATGAATGATTGCATGATTAAAGATTAATAATTACAAATTTTCTCTTAAAAACAATTTATGTCGAGCCTAAAGGATTTAAAGCCTATGTCTAAATAGGTATTGAAAACTAAAAAATTGATTAAGCAAGTAATAAAGGGAGGGGTGAAGAATTTTGGGGTGAAAATTAAACTAAAAAGAAATTTTTTTAAAGGATTTAAATTATTTAAAATATTAATGGTTTTCTAAGTACAAAACCTGCTAATTTAGAACTTAGACCAAAAAAGGGAAACTTTAATACAAAAGGAATGTGGAACATAGTAGGGAATCTAGTCTAGAGAACTTTCTAAATTTGAACTCAACTAGGATTTAAGAAAGTCGTCAGTCATTAAAAGGAATGTAAGGGAATAAAGGGAGATCGAGGGGCATTTTTAGGAACGTTTTTAGGTGGGTGAGAGAAATAGGAAAATTAAATTAATTAAATATTTAAATTTTTAGTGCAACTAAGGGATCAGGTGACAAGTGTATGGGGGAGAATATTCATAATAATAAATTTAATAAAAAGAAATTTGTGTAGTTTTGGCAACAAGTCACTTAGAAAAGTCTATGAGAGAAATGACAGAGGAGGAGAATGAGCCACAACTGGTAGGCGTAAGGTTGCATCGTCGATATTTTTTTTGACTGATTTTCCTTGTTGAAGTTGGTATGGCCAACTCGATTAGATAGTGGTAGCTCAATGTTGCGAGGCGAGGTAGGAGATAGCTTTTCTCTGTTTTGTGTGTGTGGCCCCTTTGTGTCCCATTCAACTAAGGGGGAATAAGAGTACCCCTAGCATTGGCTGGGAGGTTCCGCTGAAGTCTCAGCGATTAGGAATTGAGAGCATGGAGGATCTCTAGTAGCCGAAGAACATCATCACATCCATTTTTTGGTTATGGTAATTTTTTTCAGTTGTGAATTTTGTTAAAAATTTATGTTTGTACTCTATCGAGGTATTGTCATAACTGTTAGTTTATATCTAATTTTAATTGTGCAACTCCTTTGGATGGAATTCTTCCATCTACTGACAGTCCTCATCGGACAGGGTCTTTAGTAAAATTGCATTTCCTTTAGATTAGATTGGCATAACTGAGTTTCTTTTACTTTGCGTAAGGTTTGTGAATGATGATCAATGCATAGCTTCCCTGCCTTGTAGTTGTAGTATTAGTAATCATGAATTGAATTGTACCTAGTTTTTTTTTTTTTTTAAAGAAACAAAAACATGCTTACCATCCCCTTCCTTAACCCATCACTACTTGATGCTAGATCGAATAAGGTTAGTTACCTTCTCTCCCTGGATTGGGAAAATTCAACCATTGTTCTTACCCCAGTTCAATGTCCTTAACATCCATTGCAAGATGATATTCCTATTCATTAATATCTCAAACATATTATGTAACGATTTAGTCTAGCATCTTCAAATATATTAGAACCAAAGGGTGTATGTTCTTAAGAAATTAAAACTTCCCTAAGAGAAGGTTTCTTACCCCCATAATGGTTTCTGGATTCCAACATAAACATACAAAAAGTGTTGTTTTTTTAATAAGTAACACTCTCTGGGTATTTTCATTATGATAGGGTTTCTACAGTTTATGACCTTATGATTGCAAGTAAACAAGCGTGAAGTGTTAGCACGCAGACACCAGACCTGTGATGGGAAAGCATGGATGCCTCCATATCACTGGCACTTCTCTCTGTGTTTTTTTATTTTATGGATCTTCCTCTGTGATTTTCGAGGGAATCCCAAACTATTCCTAGAAATCTTTACTGTCAATGAATGGGTCACCCAACTGAACATTCTCTTTTTTCTTTAAAAACCACCGTGTTTGTGGTCTCCATAATTCTTAGGAGGCTTCCATAGTCTCTACGATCCTGGGGACTATCTTACTCAATGCATTCATCTTTATTTCTCCCAACAATAAAATTTCTACCTTACTTTGATGTTGCCCAACTCCCTCGTAATATCTTCCAGTGAGTGAAGTCGCTCTCCTCGTCTTCTTCCTCACGTGTTTTCCTACGCAAAATTTTTTCTGCAACCAAGAACCTCCCATGCATGATCCTCCCTTGATGGTAATGTGAGGTTCCCTCACGTTCCTAGTTGGGCTTTCAGCGTTGAACTATAATAGCCATTGGTGCAATGCATGTTCCCTACACAATCATTTCCTGGTGCAGTCGATATTTTTAGAAAAACCAGTTTCGGGTTCCTCTGTTAGGAAATTTGATAATTAATCCTTCAACAATCCACCTATCTTTCAGCTGAGATGGCCCAAGCCTATGACAACTATGACAGTGTTTGACAGTGTTCCTTGGAAAAATTGTGTGAATGCATGGTGTGGCGGTGGGTCCACCCCCTTTAATTTTATTTTTTTTGTGTCTTTTTGCACTAGGTATTGTGGATGTTGTTCTCTCTCTCGTGTATCGGCTATTCGTTATCAGGACCTCCCCTCCTTCCTTCTAGATTGTCTCAGTGGGTCTTTTGGTTTTGAACACTTCAGTTACCCACCTAAGTGGGATGTGGCCTAACCATTTCCTTAGTGTGTAGATAGTTAATTTTGGTCCTCAAATGGTGAATCTAGTGGAAATGGAGACAAGTATAGAAGGAGAAATTCCTTTTTGTATGCTAAGGAGTTATTTGTTATTTTTCGAGTTAGGATTAAAATATTTTAGATCTCTACGTCAAGGATCATGGTTTTATAAAACTATTTTACTATATGATTGTTTGGAATCGTGGCTTGTGCACAATTGGAATTTTATGTATGTTGATGTTTATATTCTTTAGTAGCAAGGAAGAATTGGTAGCATCTGTTGCGCTTTGGCCCTTAAGTGTTGTTTAATGACTAGTTTAATTAACTAGAACTATTGTGCACACAAATATTTAATCAATGTGTGAGGTATATATTTATTAAACCACTTGCGCGCATCGACAACTTGATGTAAGGATTGGTTGTTTAGTCATAGGATTGCTCGTGTTATGAAGGTTTCCCTTATGTTTATTCAACTTCTTTCTAACGCCTTTAAATTTTCCTTGTTAAGATTTTTATAACTAGTTTTCCTTGTGCCCCTAATATCTTTGTTGTTGGATTGACTCAATCTTATTTAAGATTGAGAAAATGATTATTTGTTGTTTGATGAATGATAAGGTAGTTTTACTTGTGACTCTTTAGCGATGTGGAGGCATGCTCGATTTAGAATTGTTTTATGCTTGTGCCTTAAATTATTGTTGATCGACCTTGTAGTTAGTTCACAATTGTGCTCTAGCTCTTGTGGATTCTCATTCCTTATGTGAAGTTGTTCATATGATTTTTTTGTATGTAAAGATTGATTGCGCTCTTAAATTAATACACATGATTTCATCCGTCTGATATTGCATGATGATTGATGAGTATGCAATTAAGACTGATGCAAGATTGTCGCATGGATAGCTTGTTGTGCCATGAATTATTTGGTGGTTTACTCTTGCGCAATGATTGGCGATTGATTATGTTATCCAGTAATGGGATCACGTGTGCATCGTGGAATATTTGTATTTTCTATGTTGACTTCTGGTTGGGTTAAGTGCGCGTCTGGAGTAAAACAGATGTTGCCCTTACACCTGGAAATAAAGTAAAATTGTTTCATTGCGCCCTCTAGTGTGACCTTATATGTTTGATTTAGGATTTAGAATTTTAATTTACTTATGTTGGTTATTAGAATGCTATGGCACCTTGAAGATCTTGGGATGACATGTCAATGATGTTGTTTTAAATGGTGATGTGTTTTTCCTAAAGAAATAAAAAAAAATTATACGTGTTGTTTGTCGCTTGTTGTCATAACAGGGGCAGTTATATATATATATATATA
>JZKD02S2261350.1:0-22518 GCA_000966675.3 Picea glauca
AATCGATTTTTTAAAATCCTTGTGCTTTTCTAGAGTTTTCCTCATGGAACTCCTCACTTTACTAAGGATAATATATGCCAAATAATATTAAAGAATGTCTTCTAGAGTGTTCTTGAGCAAGTCATTTTATCAATTATAGCTCTGAGGCTATTAAAATAATCATTTTCATGAACATGTGTGCTATGTGGGGGATAGAATGAGGGGAAGCTTTTAATAAATCATCATCTTATGCCATAAATGTACCCAAAACTAGCCAAAATGCTTGGATGACTCCTTAATTGGTGAGTAGGGTTTAGAGTGCCACTTATCCTCATTGCATGAGAGGCGTTCCACCAAAGTTGCACATAATTAGTGACAACAAAGCCACTTATGCCTCCAAATATGTAGACCTTGCCTCGTGAGATGTGAATGATGTCCATAAAGATGCCCATGCCTCCAAATATGAAAATATTCCTCAAAGAATGTGAATATGCATCAAAAGTAAATATAATGAATAATTATTCCTCCATAAGTGTGAGAATGATCCATTATCTCTAGTGCCTTGCATGATTTAGTGGTAAAGGTATCATGGTAGTCATGGCAATAGGGAAACTTATGGAAAGTATAACTTTCACATATGATCTTCGAATAAGGTGATCTTCATGTTGTTGGAAATATCTCGATGTGTAGAACAATGTTGAGAGAATAGAAGCTTTGTTTGTAGAGTTTTGACCCCAAAAGCAACCATTTAAGACCTCAAATGGACTCTAAAATTCTTGTACCTTAAATCACCAAAAGGAGACTTGCCTCTAAAATGGGACCTATTACCACAATCTAGCATCACATGACACTAAGATAAGTAACATGAAATATGTCACCACTATCACCTAGGAAACAACTTCCCTGTCACCTAGGAAACAACTTCCCTGTGATGACTACTCACACTACCACTAAGATGAGGATACACAATATAAATAATATGTGGTGGATAAAGACAATTTTTAGATTTGTAGAGGAATCAAGCCTAGAAGGAAGGGTTTCCAAGTCACATATGAGTTCAGTAGGGTCCCCAAACACTAGAAATAAAGAAAATGTCTACAAATGACGTAAAACTTGCAAGAAATATGTGAGATATTAGAAGTGAATAAAGTGATAACAATAGTAAGAAAATTATTACAGCTGTAAATAAATGATCTCTTCCATTCTTTCTCTCTTGCTTATTCTTTCTCAATTTATATATGCAAACGTGTGTGGTATTTTCTAGCTATATATATTATGTGCAGGTTCAACACATTTACATGGTATCAGAGCTGAGAAGAAAGGGATAGAAATCCTGATGTGATGCAAATTTATAAAAAAGAAATGACATATAAAGAGAGAAAATCCCCAATTCAAAATCTGGGGAAAATAACAAATAAGAAAAAATATATATAAAAAAGAAAGAAAAGAAAGAAGCATGAGCTCTACCCCCTCGCTAAGAGGCCATCACCCCTATTCCTATGCAATGAATGCATATCTTATGAAGGAAATAAAAAATCAAATGTTAAAATCCATAAGAGGTTAAAGATATAAATAAAAAAGGTAAACAAGGGTTTGGAAATACATGGTGTTGAGGAAAGGGCACCTCATTGCCTAAGCAATCCTTCTACAAAGGCTCTCATGAGGATGAATATTATGCATGGCCTTGTATGTCGATGAAATCCACCCCATGAAGTAAACCCCAATTATTTCAATAGTAAAACATATAATTTTCAACAAGAATAAATGTAATTTTTAGTAGTATTAAATGTATAACAACAGTAAAATAGTTAATTTTCAGTAGCAGTAAATTTATGGCAACAGTAAAATAGTCAATTTTCAGCAGTGAAAATATAGACCTTTGATCATGAAATGTCCAATAAATTATAGGGATAAATACTATGTTATATTAGGGTTTAATTTACCAACAAAATCAGAAAGTTCAGTAATAAAAATAATCCCTAAAACCCTAAACATTTTACTTTAGATTGTTGTAGTAACACTTTAGAAAATTAATTTAGGGTTTTTACAATAAGTTTAGATCAATATTATGCCTAAACACCCTAGACATCTTGGTTTCTGTGGGTGAAAATGAAATTTTGCAGCAAATAAACACTAACCCTAACCCTAAAGTAGTAAACTTCAACAATAATGATTTGCTATTATGGAGAAAAAGGACTAGTAGCTACTATTTTGGGCATATGGGGTCAAGAAGAGATTCTTCTTTGGGATAATGAAGTGGATAATTTTAGGGTGCTTATATATTTTCCACTACTAACCCTAGGCAATCCTCCTAAAATGTTGGGGGGATGATACAAGGGAAGATTCCTCCACTAGTAAACCTTCCAAGGATTTTGACAAGAAGGGTTTGTTAAAAACTGATCCAAGAGGATGAAGAACCACCACTTGAGAAACAACATCAATCTAAAAATTCATGATTAAACATGACCACAAGATGATAAGAGAACACCTACTAAAAACATCGTTCATCCATCAAAACCATAATTTCCATGTCATCCAAGTAGTAAGAGATCCACAAACATGGATCCCAAAATGCCCTATTTAACCATCCATAACATTATTCACGATATAGAACAAGTAGTGAAAAATATCCACAAGTAGCAATGATTTACAAGTGAGAAGCACATCTCTTCTTTATATGAGAGATCAAGCACCCTTCTCACACAATAGAAGTCCTAAAAACATTAAAAAATTCCTTTATCTCTCTCAAACCCTAGAGATAAGGAAACAATACATAAAACAAAATACATGATACATGAGTGAATGAGTCAAAATACCCCAAAGATGCTCCCCACCTCGAATAAACTCTGCTCGAGTGCCAAGTCGTCCTCCTCAACATGTGGAATGATCTCCTAAAAGATGGAATGGCCTCCTTAAAAGGTGTAACGACCTCCTCCAAAAGTTCCCCACGAGTGGTAAAAAATTCATGATAATCTTCTCGCAACATATTTTAAAAGAACCATAATTGTATCATTGTTTGTCTGAATTTCTATTATGACCACTGTTTTGGAAATACTATGGCCATTTTGCATCTAATGGCATCGACTTGCTGAAATTCTCAGAATTCTATCAAAATATAATTTCTCTTGAAGTTGGTTTCCCTCGTAATAGGTGAAAAGGCATATGAAAGGGCTCTGAAGTGAAATGTGTAAATGTGTTGAACCTGCACATAATAGATCTAGCTAGAAAATACCACACACATTTGCAGAGAGAAATTGAGAAAGAAGAAGAAAGAGAGAAAGAATGGAATAATTCTCATTAACTGTAATGAATAATGAATAATTTACACATGATATACTTTGTATAACTCAATCAATGCACACTGGAGGAGAACCAATGTGACATAGTGGTGGTCTAGAGTGATCTGGACACACACCAACAATTATGGAAGTGAAATGCTACCTAGTCTATTCTCTCAGGAAATTATGGGAGTGAACTGCCACCTAGCTGAGTTAACTGGTCAACCAGTCTTCAGTTAACTAACTGAAACATAATGTAGTGAGGAGTAGATCAAGGAATCAAGGGTAATGCACTAGTCTGGTGATGAAACCAAGACTAATGCACATTATCATGGTGATGATCCCAATGTTGCATGGTGACAAAACCAATGCAACATCTAGACTCAACTCAACTAGTGAAACTGAAGTGTCAACTGAAGAGAATATTCCCCAGGTGGAATATTCTCCCCTAAACTTTAGGAGACTGAATAATGACTAATAAACATAGGAAAAACCTTAGGAACTTAGGAAAAATAAATCCTAGGTGTGTGTGAAGTAACTCCAAGACCCCCTGAACATTACTATGGTGAAAATAAAGAATGGGCCCCATCAACGAGGCCATGCTAGGTACCCAAATACAAAATATACACTGAATAAAGTGAGAAAAGAGGGAAAAACTCATGAGAAACCCCCCCCCTAAAGGTATAATGTATGTAAAAATAATAACTGAAATTTGCTAGGAAACTATTTCCTTCACTCCAAGACGATTTCGCAGAGAGTGGAACTTCTGCTCAGTGAAGGTCTCGGTGAAGATGTTTTCCATCTGTTCTGATGAAGGATATAAATGTAGGTTGATTATACCCTCATGTACTAAGTCCCGGATGTAGTGCATGTGGATCTTGATGTGCTTCATCTTCTACCTTTGAACTGGATCTCTACAGAACTCCAGAGTGCTTTGGTTGTCACACCATATGATGATCAACCAATGAAACTGAATGCCCAAATCAATGAGAAAATGTTGTAGCCACATAGCCTGAATGGTTATGTTAACTACCCCTATGTACTTTGCCTCGACTGAAGAAAGAGAAATAGTATCCTGCTTCTTTCTCGACCAACAGATAGGCTCAAAACCAAGACTGGGTGAGTAACTAGATGTGGAGTTGTGATCAGTGCTATCGCCAACCTAGTCAAAATCAGTAAACCCGATGATATATAATGTAGAGTTTGTTTCATAATGAATCCAAAAGTTGATGGTGCCCTGTATGTATCGAAGGATACACTTTGCAACCTTCCAATGTAGCTCATGCAACTCTTGCATGAACCTGGAAACTATGCTAACTGCATAGGAGAGGTCTGGTCTGGAGTGTGTGAGATACAACAATCTCCCCACTAGATGTTTGTACAGTGTGTTGTCAACCAGTGGAGTATCCCTACCATCCTCAAGTTTGACTCTCGATAGGAAAGGAGTTGGAGTAGACTTGTAGTCTGTCATGTGAAATATTTCAAGGAGATCTCATGCATACTTGTCCTGAGATAGTTTGATTCCTGATGCATCCTGACTGATCTCGATTCCAAGGAAGAAGTGTAGAGGACCCATGTTTTTCATCAAAAACCTGTCATGTAGAATCCTCTTGACTGCAACAATCATTGAAGTCGAGCAACCGGTGATCAACATACAAAAATAAGAGTAGAAGTGAATCATTCGTCTTGAGCATGTAGACATTCAAGTCTGATTTAAAACATACAAATTTTTGTGACAATAGGTAGGAGTCCATCTTGGCATACTATTCCCTTGGAGCCTGCTTTATTCCATAAAGAGACTTCTTCAGTTGATAGACCAAATATGAGTCCTGCATAAATCCCCAGGGTTGCTCCATATAGATATCCTCAGAGAGATCACCATGAAGAAATGTATTCTTCAC
This sequence comes from Picea glauca, assembly GCA_000966675.3. Lineage (NCBI taxonomy): Eukaryota > Viridiplantae > Streptophyta > Pinopsida > Pinales > Pinaceae > Picea > Picea glauca. The sequence goes on from JZKD02S2261350.1 coordinate 5,159, forward strand.
GTCCATGTGATGGAATTCCCATCCCTTGGTCGCCGCAATGGAAAGTGCCAAACATATGGAATCCATCTTCGCTATTGGAGCGAAGGTCTCATTATAGTCAATGCCATGCACCTACTGAAATCATTTGGCAACAAGCTTGGCTTTGTATCTTCTAATCTATTCGTCTGTTGTGCTCTTGGTCTTATAGACCCATCTACATCTGACAAGTTTCCTTCTATAAGGAAGGGGAACCAGATCCCAAGTCTAGTTCTCTAGGAGGGATTTGTACTCCTCTTGCATGGTGGATTCCCAAAAGAGATTTCTAGTGGCCTCACCATAAGATTGTGGATATTTGAATGAACCAAGAAAAGATGCTTGGAGGGCAATGTTTCAGTGGCATTGAGTGGAATAGGAGACTCCTCAAAATTAGATTGAGTCCTCTTAGTATCAGATGGATCACCAACAAGATCCCCTGCATCCTGAAGAGTAGTCTGTGCCCACTTTGGCCCTCTGGATCTGCATCTACATATGGATTCTCTGACTCTACATCTAACTGTACTAACTCTATATATAGATCATCTGAGTCCTTTGCATAAAAAATCTCATCTAAAGAAGAGTCGGCATGTGCATTCTCATCATCTCGGACATGTGGAAGAATGAAGGTGTCTGCATGCGACTGTTGAGGTACATGCTAGACACGTTCCTTGAATTGGACACTTCGCTCAATGATGAGCTAGTCTGGGGAAATATAAATAATTCAGTATCCCTTCAAGCCTTCAGGGTATCCAACAAAAATACACTCAGTTCTCTATGGATCAAGTGCCTTCCTCTTTTAGAGGGAATCTGGGCCCATGTACGTGAACGAAAAATATGAAAGTGGGTCATTTCTGGTTTGAGGCCACTCCAAGCCTCATAGGGGGTCTTATCCTTGATATATCTATGGGGAGATCTGTTTTGGATGTATGTTGCACAATTAAGTTCTTCGGCCCATAGTCTCTATGGTAGTGACTTTGCATGTAGCATGCAATATGCCATCTCTTTTAGAGATCGGGTTTTCCGCTCAGCAACTCCGTTTTTCTACTAACTATAGGGAATTGTGTGCTGCAACTGAATCCCTACCTCATGAAAAATATTCTAGATCTCATGATTGACATACTCTCCCCTGTTATCATTTTGAAGGACTTTGATTTTCTTTTCAGACTATGTCTCAACCAGGGCTTTGAAATATTTGAGGTGTTGAAAGACCTCAGATTTTTTCCTAAGAAAGTAAATCCATGTGGAATGTGAGAAATCATAAATAAAAATGAGATAAAACCTCACTTTCTTGATATATGGATGCAGAAAAGGACCCATGAGGTCACTATGGATCAGATCTAAAGGAGAGGAAGCTCTTTGAGTCTTTCCTTTGTCGAATTTCTCTTGAGGGTTTTTTCCAAGAACACATCCCTCACAGAATCCCTTGGAGAAATGGATGTCTGGTAGATCATCAACCAATATTTTATTTCTAATATGTTGCATATATCTAAAATTCAAATGTCTGAACCTTTCATGCCATATCCTACTACTTTCATCAACATGGGTAAGCAGTAAAGCAAAATTTGGTTCAATAAATTCAGAAAATGTATACAATCTAGATTGATGATTTACCTCACTGGTAGCAACCCTGGAATTAGTTTGCATGTCATAGATGTTCATTGCATTTGGTGTGAATATAACCTTCTTTCCAGTATCGTAATTTTTCATCTGATACACGGAGAGAAGATTGACGAAAAGTTTGGGAACGTGCAACACATTCTCGAAGCTTTCGTTGGTTAGTTCAATCCTTCCTTTTCCGATGACCTCGACTAGAGAGTTTCCCCCCATAAGAATATGAGGACCTTTACATGCATCCAATGAAGAATAGATTTATTTTGTGGCAGCCATGTGATGTGATGCTCTTGAATCTATGATCCAAGCATCGGGAGAGGATTTGATGACAATCAAAGCATGGCTAGAATTGTTTTTCTTGGGATTTTGATCTTCTGGCTTCTTCTTATTAGTACCCTCGGGGATGCGATCTCCAAGGTTGTTTTTATGAAGTATTTGAGTCATTAGATCTATTTTTTTTCTACATGCATGTGGATTCTCGATGAACCCTTTATGGAAGTACATGAAATTCTCCCCTTTTCTTCCCTTTCCACCTTTGGATCCAGAGGCATCGGTGAAGGGTTTTGAGTACCCTTCCTTCTTTGGATGTGCATGAGATTTCCTTTTTTCTTTATATTTATATTTCTGATATTGATGGCTTCCATCTTGCACAATACGTGCATGTGACTTTGGGCCTTTGATTTTTCCCATGTTGATGACCTTGGTTTTCTCTTGTGTCAGGGATTCGATAAAGTCCTCAAGAGAAGGTATCTTCCAGGTGGCTCCAGAGGCGAATTTGACTGAATGGAATGTTGATACGAACATGGATAATTCAGGAACAAGTTTGGAGAGAATGGTGAGGAACATTTGTTCTCCTCCTTATATTTATCAATCCCACAAGCTTTGAGTTGTGACCGTAAATCCTTGAATCTTGTAAAGAAATCTTGGATATTGTCGAAGCTTTTTGGATCCAATGTGAGAAATTCCACCTCCAACAATTGTCCCCCTCATATCATCTTGTTTTCCAAAGAGCCATTCCAAGGTGGTCCAATATTCATTGGGAGTTTTATAGGAAGATATGTGAAAAAGAAGATCGGAAGAAATAAGACTGCAAATCATTTTGAATGCTTCATCCATTCGATTTAGATACTAGGATTTTTCTATGACTGATGTTGGTTCTATGTCTATATTCAAGGTTAACCTGTACAATCCTATGGTTTGGAGATGAATCATTATTCTGTCCTTCCATGAAAATTAATTGCAAGGTGTAAGAATGAATTCTTTTGGGAAATCCATCTTTCCGTTGTCTTCAATCTTTTGTACCTACAAAAAAAATTGGTGCATATTTTGCTTAGCATTTTGTCAGCTCTAATACCATGTAAATTTTTTGAACCTACATATAATATATATAGCTAAAAAATACCACACACATTTGTAGATAGAAATTGAGAAAGAATAAGAAAGAAAGAAAGAATGGAAGAAGTCTCATAAACCGTAATGAATAATGAATAATTTACACATGATTTGCTCTGTATAAATCAATAAATGCACACTAGAGGAGAACCAATGTTCCATAGTGGTGGTATATATTGATATGGACACACACCAATAATTACGAGAGTGAAATTCCACCTAGTCTAGTCTCTCAGGTAGTTACAGGAGTGAACTGCCACCTAGTTGAGTTAACTAGTCAACCCGTCTTCATTTAACTAACTGAAACAAAGTGTAGTGAGGCATAGATCAAGGAATCAAGGGTAATGCACCATTATGGTGATTAAACCAAGGCTAATGTACATTATCATGGTGATGATCCCAATGTTGCATGGTGACAAAACCAATGCAACATCTAGACTCAACTCAACTAGTCAAACTGAAGTCTCAACTGAAGAGAATATTCTCTAGGTGAAATATTTTCCCCTAAAATTTAGGAGACTGAATAGTGACTAATAAAAATAGGAAAAACCTTAGGACCTTAGGAAAAATAAATCCTAGGTGTGTGTGAAGTAACTCCAACAAAATGTTCCCTCCAAAGGGTGCAACATTTCATCCTCAAAGTGTAAAGTCACCTCCAAAAGGTGCAACATCCCATCATTAAGGTATTATGTCATCATCAAGAAACCCCTTAACTTCATATGAAGGTAATCATAATAAAGAGGTGCAATGTCTCATCATCCAAGTGGAACATCCCATCATCAAAAGGTGTCATCATCCATGGAAATGTGCCACATCATCTATCCAAGTGAATCATCCTCAAGAAAAGGTCCAACATCCTCTATGGAAAGTGAAACATCTCATCAATCCATCCTCATAATACATGGACCTTCCTATCATCAATGACCTCAAGGTCATGGTAACGTGTGCTAGGGAGTCCCATGACTAGAGCCATGTGATCAAAACCCCCAACATTCTCTTAGGAGTGCCAAATTACCTCTATCAAGTGATGGGGACAACCTCCATACAAGTGGGGTAATATCCCCTTAACATCCTCCAAAGGATCCAAGTGTCAACCAATCATGTGCAATCATCACCATATGAGTGGGATCATGTGGTCCAAGATGCATCATGAAAACTGTAGGAAAGGTACACAATACAAACAACAGCATATAAAGTGATTCATGTTAGTACAAACTCCATTAGATAGATCTCATAGAATATCCTCTTCAAACTTCACACTAGCCTACAAAATTATACAATTTCCAAGTCTAGGTATGGGAGGGTCATTATTACCCCCTTTTTGGTGTGCCAATACCTAGACCAAGAGGTATATCCCATGGAACCCATCAAAGAGTATGTGAAATGATAGTGGTATGAATTGGGGTTTACTTCATGGGGTGGATGTCATCGACATGCAAGGCCATGCATAATATTCATCCTCATGAGAGCCTTTGTAGAAGGAGTGCTTAGGAAATGAGGCGCCCTTTCCTCATCACCATGTATTTCCAAACCCTTGTTTACCTTTTTTATTTTTATATTTAACCTTCATAGGATATGCATTCATTGCATAGGAATTGGGGTGATGGACTCTTAGCAAGGGGGTAGAGCTCATGCTTCTTTCTTTTTTTTCTTTTTTTATATTTTTATTTTCTTATTTGTTATTTTCCCCAGATTTTGAATTGGGGATTTTTTCTCTTTATATGTCATTTTGTTTTATAAATTTGCATCAACATGGTTTCTATCCCTTTCTTCTCATGGGAATATGGGACACATACATTTTTGGGGTACATGCAACACCTAACCCCAAAAAAATGAAAATGGATAGATGAAAGATGGAATGTGTTATTTATGATGAGGGATATGGACATGCCACCCCCATTAAATCCCCCCAGTAGTACAACTTTACCCAAGCCTGAAAATACTTAACTAGAAAATGATAATGATCACCAAGGCGAGACAAGGAAAAAAATATAACTCCAAAGTGTCATGATTCATTATTCAAATCAATCCATGATCACAATTCTCATGCCTCAAGTATTAACATTATCACTCGATATGAAGTGTCATAATGATGTACCTGAGTATGTAAATGAACCATATCATATGAGTGAGATAAGTTGAGAATGTAGTGGAATGAATATGTGGTCAAATATCTATGGAGATTCTGGAATAACATCATTGGATCTGCTATCCAAAATGTGGATCATGGAGAAAACATTTATCCTCTAGTTACCCCTAGAAGTGGGGGGGTAATAGGACCTACAAGACAATAGCTCCAATTTTTCAATCCAGAAAGTATCAAAATAGATGAAAAATTATATAATGATCCATTTCAGATCATACTTCCCCATTTATGGAGGCTTTTGGTCTCAAAAATATTTTACTAAATGAGGTGAGAAAAATTTTCCTCTATCTTCTTCCTAGAGTACCATTTGGTCTTGCGTGGAAGTTGTCCTTTATATCTAACCTACCATATTTCATGTTGCCTTGGTCTAGTTTCTCTAGTCCAAGATGGAATGCTCATAAATATTCAATTTTTTTACATTCACCATTGAGTAAATGTGCATATATGGGGGTAGATTGAGTCTGTAGGCATTATAACCCACCTTTTCCAACACTTCAAAAAGACCATATTGTAGAGATTTGATATTCTTACCAGAACCCTATATCTTTTATTTGTTTATATGCAACTAAACTTTGTCTTCCACCTTGAATGTTTTCTCAATTGTGTGTTGATCATGTCGCGCCTTGTACTTTTCTTGTGACTTCTTCAATGTCTCTTGTACTTGCAAATGGATTTTCTTAATATTATCAATAATTTTTTTATCCTTCAATGCTTCTCCTATGGTGTATTCCCTCACTCCTCCTTGTCCATAAACAAAATCTAATAGTGATGGTCGAAAATACCTAAAACAAGTTTTAAAAGGGGACTTACTGGTAGAAGTGTGGACTAATATGTTGTATGAGTGTTGAATATAAACTACATTTTTTTCCTAGGTCCTCAGATGCTTTTGATTGTAACCCCTCAAAATTTGAACCGATATCTTGTTCACTACTTATGTCTATCAATTTAATTATGGATGGAATGCTATGAATCTCTTCAACTTTGTGTCCATATTATTCCAAAGTGTAGTCCAAAGGGCACTAAGAAATATAGAATCTATATCTAATATGATTCTCCTTAGTATCCCAAAGTGCATCTAGATATTTTCAAAGAACACATTTTCTACATCTTGTCTCTTTATGGTATTTTTTTAAGGCATAAGAATGTGCATATTACTAAACCTATCAACAACCACAAATAGATAATCATGTCCCTTCCTAGTTCTTGGAAAACCCCCTACAAAATCCATGGATATTCTCTTCCATCATCTAGTAGGTACAAACAAGGGATGGTATAAACCTTTATTCCTATCATTGGGTTTGTTGGTACAACAATTTATGCATCCTCTAATAAAGTAAACTTCATATTCTTGCATGATAGGCCAATACACATACCTTTCTAAGTTGGCATTTGTCTTCCCAACACCAAAATTCCTTTCAACTTTGGAGGTGTGAGCCTCTCTGATAAGTTGCAATATTTCACCTTTAAGAGCACATAACAAATCATCCTAGACATGATACTCAACCTTAACATCACCTTCTTCTAAACGAAATTGGCTCTATAGCTTCTAAAACACCTCTCTAAAATCCTCATCTTTTGTGTATGCATCATGGGTGAAAGACTTTATGTGTTTAAGAGTTCCAACTTCCCAACATTGTGATCTTGGATGTGGTTGGCCTTGAAATCATGTCTACCAAATTTTTAGTGTTTTCCTTCTTATATTGTTGAATATATGATTTTTTTATAAAAACCCCATCCCTTCTTAGTGTCTGGTTTTTTTAATCTTATAGGCCTACAAATAATTCAATGGCTTGTGATAAATGTGGATGATGGTTTCCTTTCTCATCAAATAGTTCTTCCATTTCTTAATATATTGAATCATAAAAGATATTTCCTTGTCATTTGTAGGGTAGTTCAAGACTTTGTCATTAAACATTTTAGAATGATAGCATATCATCTTACCTCCCTACATCAAAACCACTCTTTTAGCATATCCACTTGCATCCATCTCCACTGAAATACTTTTGCAAATTTGGAAATGCAGGAACTCAAGTGATTTACCAATATTTCGTTTCATTTTTTCAAAATATTTATGTTGATTCTTTCCCCATTGGAAACTCTTTTCTTTGCTATTATGTTATGGAGTGGTGTATTCATAGTTGAAAAGGATGTTCTAAATTTGTGTAGGTATTGTGATACCCTTCCAAATATCCTAACCTCAATGAAATTTGTAGGATTTGACCACTTGATGATGGCCTCCATATTCATGGGATCTATCTTGAGTTCCCCTCCAAAAATCACACATTCCAAATACACCAATGAATATTGAGAGAATTCACATTTCGTAAGGTTTCTAGTAGTTGATGATTTTTAAAGGTCTTTAACACCTACATGAGATGTGATATATACTCTTCCTAGGTTGAGATATAAACCAATATATCATACAGGTACACCATTACAAATGAATCTAGAAAGGGAAGCAATACATCATTTATCAAACACATAAATGTATTTGGTGAATTACATAAACAAAAAGTAATTACCAACCATTCATATAGACATTTCCTCATCTTGAAGGAAAATTTACATGTTTCTTCTTCTTTTAATTATACTCATTGGTATCTCGATTTGAGGTCCAACTTTCTCAAGTATTTGGCATGTTTCAAATGATCTAGTAAGTCATTAATCCTAGGTAGAGGGTATCAATTATTGAAGGTGATCTTATTCAACACTCTATAGTCGATACATATTCTCCAAGTCTCATCCTTATTGGGTACTATGATGATATGTGACCCATAAGGTGAGGTTCTTGGCCGAATTAATCCTTTCTCTAAGCTACTGCAACTATTTATTCACCTCATTTTCTTCCAAGTTGGACTATCTATACCACCCAATGTTTGGAAATGGGAAGTCAAGTAACAATTGTATCTCGTGGTCCACTTCCCTCTTAGGTGGCAACACTTTAGGCTCCTGGAACACTTCTCTATACTCTTGCAAAACCTCCTCCAATTGAATTTTATTTTCTTTAGTATATCCCTCCATAGATACCTTTACTTTCACTGATTCATCTCCTAGATAATTCTCTCTTAAGAAGAGTAATACAAACTTCCTACTAGAATTGATCAATTTCTTGTCTTGGTTATCACTCACTAGAGAGATATGGATTCACCTTTGTCTCCATTGATGATGAAGGAATTCACATCCTTGATCAGACATTATTGGTTTTCTCTCCTTGTGAAGATTGTATCCATCATGCACATTTAGGGGATTTTGACACTACACCACACACATCAAGTGTTACTACAACTACCTCTACTTCATTAATATAATTTTCACTTATATCACAATCAATCTTACATTTCTTAGTGACCTTGAGATATTCATGCTTATTTACCCATCCCAATGGATATTGGTGTTACGGAATATTTCCCCTGCGGATAGGTGAAATCTCCCTTGGATTATAGACCCCTATACTAAAATAGAAACACTACAAGTGGACACTAACATCCCTTTGAATTTAATTTAATCAACCAGAAAGAGAGAGGGAGAAAGGGTGTGATGCACCTTGTTTCGAAGTTTTTCCTTGTTGCTTCCATTCTGAGATTAATATTCAAACCTCTTGGCAAAGCTTGATACCTGCAATTCGCAGAAAAGAAAAACCACTACCTCCTACTCTATTTGATTAGATCAAACAAATTTATCTACAAAAATTGAAGGAACAATAGACAAGCACATGCATGAATACACAAAATTGAAGGAAATAGGCCAAGTATATTCAAATGAGAACCCAAAGAGAATACTTAAAAACCATGGATGATGATGCAACACTTGTCCAAGATCTCCTCATCTATCCCTTGCATGAATATACCAAGATCAAAAGTTTGATACCTGAAAAGATTCCCCTTTTCACCTTGGAAATACCTCAATATATAGTCTTGATAGGCACAAAAACCATGAGAAAATAAGGGGTATGGTTGAGGCTATGGATCCTTTAGGTTTGTATAAGATCCTAAAGTGAATCCCAAGCATGGGCGTCGAACAAAACTAACCCAATCTCAAAGAGTTGGCCCATAGAATAAGGTGGAGGAGATCCCCCCTTTCTCTCAACAAGACCGACGCTCCCCCCTAGTGAGAGACAGGGCACCACCGTAGAAATGAAATTCACCTATAGTGGAAGAGGGGGCACCATGGGACCACCCATAGTATGGACAGGGGGGTGCCAACCTTCATAAATGATAAAAAAATGGGTCAAATTTTCCAAGGAAAAAGTGTGTTTTGATCTAGAAATGATGGTTTTCCTCCTCCCATATGACTTAGGGGTCATGTAAAAACTTTTTAATGGTTTCAAGGGGTGAAAACACCTCACAAAGTGAATGTGACATTTGGGAAGGTGCATACGACACTTGTGACAGTGAATGCGACACTTACCGAGGTGCATACATTACTTTGCGACACTTTGTGACACTTGAGACACTTAGGGTATGAAATGAAAATGTGGCATTTTGATGTGTAACAATGGGTGATGATGGTCATGAATGTCCAATTCAAGCATGTTGGCCAGATATTTTTCTATAAGGTTGGATTATAAACTAAAATACAATAGAGCATCCACCATTTCCTTCTTGACATATATCTTAATATGGAAGAATTTAGTCATATCCTTCAATTATTTCAATTATTTAGTATCACCTTGGTAGGGTTTGATGTTCACTTTCACTTACACTTTGAACAAATATTGGGAAGAAGTGGCAACACTAGAACATGGTATTTCTTTCTCTATCTCTTTTTGTATCTCCTTTGGGTCTTCATTGTCTATATATTTCTCATTAAAGCCAACTTCTAAGTTGGAGCTACCAAATTCCCCAAAATGTCCAAACTCGTTCTCTAGAACTACCATGATGATGGACATGTTGTGAGAGATGTGAATGGACTTATGCTTTTAGATTTGAAAATATCTCCTTTGAATCATCCTATAGATTGTTACCATACTCATTTTCCATGACTGCGATCTTAAGAATTATTTCTTATGCTAACTCCTAGATCCTAGAACTTCCCACAAAACCCCTAAAGAAAGTTGATTTGATACCAATATTTATTTGTAAAGTGTCGTGGATATTCCACTAGAACAGTTTTTCACAACAGATCTTATAAATAAAATTGAAATCTACACTATGAAGTTTAAATTCCTTTAGATTCCATAATATTTAGTTATTAATTTTCTACTTATGCATGAAATAGATAAAATTCAGAAAATAGAGAATAGTAAAGTACAATCACATAGCATCCACAAGATAACACAAATATTTTCTTTGGGAAACCCTTACGGGAGAAAACCCATCTAGAAGGTGAGGCTTCTCTGCTCTCTTTTCTTTGGTATGAAAATAATGCAAGTACAAAGGATAAGACACTCTCTACAGAGTTACCTGAGACCTTTGGCATGTTAGGCTTCTACAAAACATCAACCCCCTCTGTTATGCTCTCTAATTTGCCACTCCCATTTGCTCTTCTCTTCTGTGGAACAAAACAAAATAATATAGAAAGGAACCCCTTCTCCTCCTAGTGGCCCAATATTTAACATATCCCAATAGCCATATAGGGGTAGATTTTTTATTTCCTCAACCCTAAATTGTGGTAGGGTGTTAAACCTTCTATATAATATTCTTGAAATTCCTCACATGGCTAGCCCCATATGCATGAGTAATGGAGGATGATGTGGAATCCTCTTGTACCATGGTGGTCAACATGATAGGTCAACTTATGGGAGGAATAATTTTTGCATACAAACTTTCAATGACGCATGGTCTTTTTGGACCCCAATTTTCCAAACTGGTACTTGCCACTAAAATGACCCCGCAAGTTGATTCCTCTAATTTTTTCCACTCTGAAAGCATCAAGATAGATGAAAAATAATATAATGATCCAATTTGGGTCATACCTCCCCATTTAGGGAGGCTTTTATTCCTTGTTGACAGGTCCAAATGGCATGTTAAGCAAGTAAGGCAAAACGCCCGATGGAAAGTCCCAATTAGACCTACTCTCATTTGGTGTAGTGTTTTCGACCAATATGTGGGATGGTTGCCACTAAGAATTAAAAGAATAAAAAGGGGAAAGATAGAAAATTGTCCCCCAAAGAGTCCTAATTAATTCTAAATCTTATCTAAATTGAAAGAAAACTAATCTAATATAACATAATAGATGAGCATAATTTCAAAGTGATATTTTGACAGCAAAAATACTTCATGGAAACCAAGAATATGTTAAGACAATAACAATTCAGATATCATCTCAAATAGTTGCAGAGGATACCTCTAAAATCATCTATGTACTCATTAGAAATAACAATAGCATGATCATTCTAAATACTCAGCACATAAACAATTCATATGATTAGCACTTAGAAAACTCAAACAACAAATACATGTCAAAAATAGTCCCACAATCATTTGCAAACAATTATGACTTCAAAAATGACTTTTTCTCTTCATACATTCATAAATAAGAATATTACCAGTCTACACAATGGAGAAAAGTCCTCCATTACATTCTATGATTCCTCTTTTATAAGACAAGAGAGACTCTTCAACTCTTATGATTGTTCACTTTGTTTTCCCTTTGTTTTGTCATTTTTTTTATTTTGAACTTATTTTACATTTTCAAAAAAGAACATGTGAGCATTACAAATAGAATTTGAATAGAATCTTGAGTGGTTATTCTTTCCCTCAGACAACTCATAAATGACTATTTACAAATATTGTTCACTCAAATTGTTCTTATCTTCCTCTATTTATAGTGATTTTTATGGGAATTTCTGGTGTTTTTTTGTTGATCAAGATCATCCAATCTTATTCTCATTTGTCTCAGTATTACATCATGCTCTTTCAGGTCCTCTTTTTTTTCTGTAGCTCATGGTGCAATTGTTTGAACATTGCACAACACGTTCTTCAATTAAATTCAGGCCTCTTCTATTTTCTATGCTTTATGAGAATTTCTACTCTCAATCTGTCAACATTTGTTGTGCCAATATGTTCTTCTCTCTTATATATTTTTGACAAGATATCTTGAGCCTAATTTTGTTTCATGTAGCCTTGGATATGGTCGTCTAAAGTTTTCCAAGTCAATCTTCCCCCCAAAATTTGTGTGATATGTTGGACACAGTGTTATGGTGTTGGAATTGATGTCAAAAAGGGTATATGGTGTTGATGTTTACATTGATTCAAAAAGGATCAATATGGTTACGATTATAAGTGGTTAATGTGGTATTTCCATTGAGACATATATTGGTGTTTTCATTAAGACAAAATGTTGGATATGATGTGTCTTTGATGTCAAAAAGAGGTCAATCATCATCAAAATTGTGGATATGATATTGCCAAAATCATGAATTATCTAAAAAATGAATTATTATGGATACTAAATGCAAAGGGTAAAGATCAAAATATGGTGCTCAATAAAATGTGTAAAAGGTTTGGTATGAGAGTCTCTATTAGTCATCTTGATCTTCGACTTGGATAAATTTGAATTACATTTCCTTTGACTTTGACTTGAATAACTTTGACTTGCATTACCTTCGACTCCGACTTGGATAACTTTTACTTGCATTTCCTATGACTTTGACTTGGATAACTTCGACTTGCATTGCCTTTGACTTCAAATTGGATAATCTTTGACTTGGATAACTTCGACTTTCATTTCCTTCAACTTCGACTTGGATAAATTTGAATTACATTGCCTCCAAATTCGACTTGGATAAATTTGACTTACATTACCTTCTAATTAGACTTGGATAACCTTGAATTGCATTTATTGACTCTTGGTTGACTTGAATTTGGTCGACTTACTTTTCCTCGACCTGAATTTCATTTTGGCCGACTCATTTTTCCCATTTCGACTTCCGGGTGGTCGAATCTATTTTATTTTATGACTCGACTTGTGGCTTGAGTGGTAGAGAATTTCCCATCTTATAAACAACCAACGTTATAATTTTTTTAAACAAATAATTTTTTGTTGGTGAGATGGATAGGCTATAAGCCTCTTGTTTACAGATCAGACATATTTATGTTCAATGATCCAAAAAATACAATATTCTTGGAGTAAATGTAGAGGAATAGTTATTGGATGGTTGATATCAGTGGACTAAACCACAAAAATCATAAATTCTATGGATCGACAGTGGACAATGAACATTGATCATACATCATTATATCAATATGGAAGTATGAGACCAAAATAAGAAGAGATAATTCATAACTGAGATCGACTCATAAGGACTAAAAAATATGATTAAAATAATTAACACCTCAAGATTAGGGTTTGTTCAAAGAACTATTACAACAAAAGTAAACAATGTTTAACACCCATATATTCCATTAATGTTGAACAAATTACAATGGATTTGAAGTATTTTGAATTACAAATAAAAAAATTTAATGACAAAATGTTAGCATTATCATTAAATTAAATAACGAGGTGCATTAAAAGAGACACAATGTTTCAATTTCATACCTATTGGAATACTATATTAAAAAAAAAGTATAGTGGAAGGAGAGTGCCTCTGTTGTCTAATTCAGAATATCGAATTAAACATAGACAGAGTCCAAGGAAGAACTTGAAACATTAACATGAAGTGAGGGTGGAAGGGAGGAGTGAGGGAGGATTGGATTCCTCTATAGGTTGAATCCCGAAACAGGGAGTTGGTGCTTCCTCAAGTTTGTGCTTGAAAACAAGAGGATTGGAGTCCTCTATAGGTTGAAGCCTGATCTACATGGAGTTGGTGCTTCCTCAATTTGGTTCTTGGAAAATAGGGGATTGGTGTCTCTTTGAGTTGGTGCTCAAAAGAAGAGATATTTGTGTCTCTTACAAACTGTAACTTGTAAATGAAACATAATTTTTATGATTGTTACATTCAAAATTTAGAGTTATGTACATTCTTTTTGATAAATTTCTATAAATTAATAAAGAATTAATTTAATTTGAGAAAAGAAGCAATGTTGATTCACCCCCCTATTAGTATTGAACAACATTCCAACATCCTATTGTTCTCTGTGATTTCTGAGGTTTTTTGTTACTTTTTTGGCTTAATACCTTTCCCAATGCATTCTTTAGTTTGATACCTTTCCAACAAGGTATCATTGGCTCAATTCTAACACATGCAACCCAAGATATGACTGCCTGAAAAATGGTGCTTAATAACCCTTGATTATGCCTATGGGTGAATCTGGGTTGTTGATCCTTAACCTGAAAATAAAAATCCCACATGCATAAGGAAATTCAAATTTGAATGGTTTAAATAGTTTTATCCCCTTTAACTAATTAGTATAAGAACCTAGGTAAGACATAGGACCTAGGGCTTATAATGTTATTTTGGCTAGTGAAAATAAAATAAGAAAATTAGTTAAATTAATTAAAATGACCTACATTAAAATCAAAATTAATAAATAAATTCAAAAATAATCAAATTACCTCCACCCACATGAAAATTAAAAAAAAAATGAATAAAAATAATAGTAAAATTAAAATCTCCCTCCAAAATACAACATAACCCAAAGTCCAAAAATTAAAAAATTAAAACAATTAGTGGTAATAAATCCATCGGATTCAAGGATGTTCAGAAGGTAAATGCACGAGTCAACTCACACTTTGATGGATTCATCAGACTTGATGGCATATGATCACTCCAATGGTAAGAACTTCGCATGGCCCTGCAAACCTACTCCTACAAAAAAAAAGAGATTAGGCATGTGATTAAAAATGAGACTTGTCAATATGCCATAAATATTATATTTCTTTCTTTCAATCAAATTTATAAATGAGTGTTGATTCTATTCAACGATAATCATGGTTGGTTGTAGATAAGCATTTTGAAAACTTCATGCACCAAGCCCCAAACCCAAAAGAAGGATTAGTGATTTTGTGATTCAAACTTAGAGTTTGAAACAGAAGGATATGACCAACAAGCGAAAGCATAAAGATAAAGGAATTAAGCATATCATGATAGCAAGAGGATGTAGAATTTGAATTAGTCAATTAAAAAATCATCAACAACAAATTCATTCAGGGCAATCATCAACCAAGATCAAACCACCCAACTTCTTCAAGGTAGACATAAATGAACATTGGGCTCAAATGGTATAGGATAGGCATTTTGATTGAAATTTTAGTAGGGAGCCCCCTTCCTTTCGCTTGTAAAAGAAAAATTAAAGGGAGGTTTTTGTGGCCTCAACAAATGGAGACACACTGGAAGAACCAATTATCTTTGTTAGTAGAAGTCTAGGTCCTTTACTTCAGATCTTAATTTTAAAGATAAACTCAACAAAACTACAGAAAATTTTCCAATAATTATGGGTACCACAATAACGCCAAATTTCTAAAAGAAATAACCCAATATTTCTAGTACTTGTAAACTAGTACACCATTTTCAAAGAGCCAATTAGTGAGGTAAAAAATTTTACTGGCATACACTTCAGATTGGCTTTGGTTTACCCATGGGTTTTCACTTTTTATAACAAGCAAACATATACATAAGTGTGTTCCTCATCTCTCTTTTCCTGGCATTGCTTCACTACCAGCGAACATCCATAGTCCCAACAAAGTTTCCTAGGTACCATACAAGCATAGCCCTACTACCAAAAATAATCCATAGCCCCAACAAATTTACTTGTACTTCCCACACTATTAATAGTGCTTTCAACTTCCCTTTTTGTTTCAAAATATGCTCACCCTTTTAGATTTATATATAGATATGAAAATGCACATAGGGTGTGAAGGAAGCGGGGTGATACGAGAGTTACTTTTATTTTCTAAGTATATGTTATGTATTTTATTTTAACCCATAGGTTGTCCAAAAAACCATCATAGTATTTTCCATTTTATTAATATGAAGTGAATGGATCTAAAACAAATGGGTAGATAGACACTTTCCTATACTTATGGATTATCATGGTACGCTAAGTAGGCACATGTGTTCCACCACAACTACTAGTCCATACCTATAGCTAAGAACTTCATAAATGTTCATTCAAATAGAGCATCGCATGCATCTTATGACTTGTAAAAAAATTCTTCAGTATGTGACCAGAATTGCACCAACCCCTTACTCAAATTTAAAGAGTAATCCTCAAGGTAGACTAAGAAGTCAAATCATCTTAGGGAACATGTCGGCATTCAAATTAAAATATGGAAACAATTTTTACAAGAAGAAAGCAAGAACTAAAATTGAAGCCAATTCATGAAAAGATAACTAAACTAAAAGAAGCCTAAAGCTAGAATGTCAGTCATAAAACAAAACAAAAAATGGTTGAAATATAGAAAGAGAACCCAACAACAAGTAATACATTCGGTGGCAACAACAAAGTATGAATGATATACACAAAGGTATCAATATTATAGCTCCCAGAATTGTAATAAGGGAAAAAGTGTTATTAAATAAACTTTTCACGCAAGCTAAGACCCATGAAGAAAAAAAATTAGGACCAAAAATCAGCAAGATAAAGATGAGTAGTGATCAAGAAAATCAATATCTTGTCAAGCTTCTATTCCAATAGATTTGAGATTTTATAGTGACAAAAAAAAATTAATGTTGAAATTCCAAAAAGAATTGGATAAATGTAAGAATGCGCCTCTAATGGTATAGGAATATGAACTCACTGTCATGGTTGGAAAATTAAACAAATAAGAAAGTAAAATTATGTAAAATTAAAATAAAGAAAGCGACTACACCAAACTAAGAGAAAAATCAAAAGCACACTCTGTTAGTCATTACGGGAAGAATTAATCGCGAAAGATAGACCAACAACATAATATAGATCATGAGCATTATTAGTGAAGGCATTCCATGTGAAGCCTTGGAAAGTAAATCAAGGTCAATAATGTAGAAATTTAAATGGCAAAATCAGCAAGTAAATTATGTCATACACTCAGAAACCTAGAGATAATTGTATTTTATGAACTATCTAAACCCACATTCATAAATTACCATAAGCAGAAATACACATTGCTAAACAATTTAGCAGTGGAATAAACACAATGAACAACAACCATTTAACTAAAAAAAAATCAGAAATTTAGGCAATGCTAGGGAAAACCCCAATGTGGGGAAACCCAATGAGAGAGAGATTTATTATTCATCTTTAGGAAAGTACATATCAACAACATCAATACAATTTCTAGTAAGAGAAAAATACCTTACAACACCCAAAACTGTCCCAAAAATTTATGCCTC
>JZKD02S2261372.1:21833-36092 GCA_000966675.3 Picea glauca
AACCTGTGTTCTCAGTGGCATATCATCACTCCTGGATGGCTTCCCAACTCTTTAAAAAACATCACACTTTTGAAAGTATTCTTTTGAATCCTTATGAACCATTGGCCACCATAATCCTATGTGCAATACCTTCTATTTGGTATCATTTCTTGCGTAATTCCCTCCTGCAATATATTCATTCACTTCTGCCAAAATCATGGGTCTTTCATTCTCCATCACACATCTCCTCAAGATGTTGTATTCTCCAAGTTTGTATAAGTGACCTGCAATCAAATGATAATTTGCAACTATGATCACCAAAATTTTCTTCTGTGCAGTAGTCAATTCTCTTGGTGAAAAACATGTACTAAATAACTCAATGATGTCAACAAAATATTCATCTACAATTTATACTGAAAACAATTGTGCATCTGGAAAGTTGTCTTCCAAGTTACTGGGCTCTTCCCCACTTGTTATCCTGGACAAGTGATCTGATCCTGCATTCAATCTTCCAGGCTTCACCACAACTTCAAAATAAAATTCCTGAAATAATAATAGCCATCTACATATCCTTCCCCCCAACACTAGATTATTGACTAAGTATCTTAGAGATGAATGATCTGTAAACATATTAAAGTGTTGTCCCAACAAGTAATGTTTATATTTTTGCAAAGCATACACCATAGCTAGACCTTCTCTTTCTGTAGTATTGTAGTTCTACTCTGAGGCTGACAATTTTGTGCTTGCAAAAGAAATAGGGGGATCTATATCACCTTCTCCTGGGTGGGTTAATATTGATCCTAATGAAATTACAGATGCATATACATGCACATGAAATTATTTTACCCGATTTGGAAATACCAGAATTGGTGACGTAACCATCTTCTCCTTCAAAATATCTAGACTCTTCTAGCATTCATCATTCCACTGGTACTTAGTATCCTTCTTCAACAACTTATCCATTGGCACAGTGATCTATGCATATCCCCTTATGAATTTTCTGTAATACCATGTCTGGCCCAATATACCTTTCAACTGGCACACTGACTTTGGTGGTGATAAGTTAACTATAACAACAATTTTAGCAAGATCAACCAACTTACCCTGTTTACACACCACATGGCCTAAAAAAATCCCAAAAGGTTTGTTGAAAATAGATTTCTTAATGCTTAATGATATATGACATTGTTTATGGCCCTCAACCAAGTTTTGTGGAAACGTTGGTCGTGTTTGACCATTTTTGGGACTTCGACAGACTGGTCGAAGACAGAGTGCCCAGGAAAAGCGAAGATCACGAGATCTCACCCTTTTTGCTGGATTTTTTGGTTTTAGGGTTTATGTAATGGGTATGGGATTTCAGCCCATGGGTTTACCCATGCTTAGGCCCTTTTTGTAATGTATAAATAAGTATCTAGATGATGTAATAAGTAGTTCGGAGTACTTCGAGTTCTAGTTGGCTTTGTGCAAGAACCTGTGAAGGTTGCTAAGTGCAAACAGTTGTGAATTCTTCTGTATGTTGAGACTTGCAGAGTTAAGTGCAAGTGATTGTAATAAGGCTTTGTTCCTTGACCTAACTCAGGGAGGGAGGATCTGGCAAGGTGTGTGCAGATCTCCTGTCCTATGTGGGTTTGGCTTTGTGGCTTGGTGCAGACAGACCATGTAAGGCTTTGTTCTTTGACCTAACTTGGGGAAGGAGGATCTGGTGAGGTGCACACAGATCTCCTGTCGTATGCGGAGTTGGCTCTATGTATTGGTGCATGTAAGAAGATTGGAAGAGACAAATAAAAAGGAAGAAGAGTTGGTGGATGTAGCCCCACACTGGGGTGAACCATGTATATCCTATGTCGATATGCTTTGTGTGATGTGGTTTATGTTGTTTCTATATTTATTTTCTTAGTGCATTGTTCTGATGATTGATATATATATCCATTGATGCTTAGTGATTTATGATATGACTGAATGCTAGATCTACTCTGATTCTATGTCCTAAATGGTTAGGTGTGCTTGATCTTGGTTGATTACTGCGTTGATCTGTAATAGGGGTTTAACCTGCGATGTGAATAAGGGTTAAAGACTAATGAATGTTAATTTCTAAGTAAAGTATTAAGTATTGTGATCACATATCTGTGTCCCAGCTAGGTTGTAGACACTTGAGTCCTGCAACCTCCCCTTCCTCTACCTCGGGTGAGACTTCATCTTCTTCGCAGGTGTTGTCAAAAGGGTCGGTAGTTAGGGTTGTGTTGGTGCGTTGTTGAAGCGTTGAACCCTGGGTCTACCCATGTGCCAACAAACAGTTCTGTTGCCGAGATCCAAAAATGTGATTGTTGGGAACTGAAGAAAAGAGAAAGCTATGTGCGTAGATCTGTTGTTGTAGTGCTCATTAATCTACTTGACTTGTGAAGCTTTGTGGTAAGAAAGAGAGGCTGTATCTAAAGAAAAGAGGTAAGATCTTAAAGCTTTGTGCTTTGGTAAAGGTAAGATAAGTGGAAATTTTTGTTTCAAAACTATGAATTTTGGTATGTTTGATAGATTTTGTCCTAGTCTAAAAACTAGGGCCCAACTAGAAGAAAGAAGCTCTGATTTGAATAAATTTGATAGAGTTAGTAAAAGATATGTTATTCCTATGCATAGAAAAAAATTTGGACTAACAAGTGGATGCAGGATCTTAGAAAGAATTTTTGCAGATTGCAGGTCCATCACTGTGATCCTAGTACACAGTACAAGAAAGGTTGGGGATCATTTAAGAGAAAGAGAGGACTAACACTTTGTTATAGTTGCAAAAGACCGGAACATCTTGCTAAGGAATGCCCTGGTAGAGGTCTTATTTGTCTTTGTTGTAAATTTGTTGGTCATGAGGTTTTGGATTGCCTTAGAATGATTGCTAAAGTTGAAAAGATGAACCCAAGACAAGAAAACCATGAAGAAGGTCAAGAAACCAAGGATATGATAGAGAACTAGAAAGAATCAGAGACTATGTTATTACAGATGAAATAAACACTGAATGATCACAGAGACATCAGTTTACCAGAGATCTTAAAAGAGAAGGAGTGCATAGAAACAAGAATAGGAGACTGCGACATAGACTGTGTATTGGATGAAGAAACACAGGTGAATATCATGCCATAAAGCACTTGGGAAATTTTGGGAAAGCTTGCTATGGTTCCTTCATTGGGAGGGATAGGATTTTTTAAAGGAAAGATGATAACCCTATGTGGAAGACTTACTCATGTACCTATGATCACTCATGGAACATCAACTGAAGAAGAATTTGAGGTCATTAAGTTTGTTGAGAATAGCACTCCTTTTGCACTTATGTTAGGAAAAACCTCGATTGAGAAAGATCAGATCTAAAGGAAAGAGGAAGAGGAAGCCACGGAACAAAAAAAGAAATAATTAAGAGACTTCATAACTAGAAAAATAGCGAGACTAATACAAGAATAGGAGGACAAGTTGAAGTAGTAGAAGGATGTCAAGGTTGAAAGAATGCAAGAAGTCTTACAAAACTTGTCCTTGCAGGAGAAAAGAGAACCTACCCCAGAAGAAGTAAGAGAAGAGGTACTACACTCGAACCCTTTGAAAGACCCTCAACAGTGCGAAGTCCCTGTACTAGAAGAAAATAAGAATAAGAATGGAAAGAGGAACCCAAAGAATCAGATCAAAGGAAAGAAGGCCAAAAAGCTCAGTAAGAAGAAGGCAAAGTTAAAAAAATTGCAGGAAGTTCCACAGAGGACTTCGTAGAAAGAAGGCTTACAGAACTTGAACCTCGTTAGAATAGAAGAACAACGTAGAATGGAACTTTGCCATGGCAAAGCAATATGACCGTTAGAACGACACTCTAGAATGGTTAGAAATGTAGTTATTGTTGGAAATATCACCATTGGACTGTTGGAACCATGCCATAATAGATGGAATTGTATTGATTGAGGCTTTTTGATCCGTTGGAGGAACCCGTTACGACATTGTTTATTTAATCCATTGAATGCCCCACTGGGGACACTTTTGCAAATTGTGATTATCTGAGCTAACAGAGAACTGATTTCTATCACGTTGTTCTTTTGAGACCTCACCACCTGCTTTTCTTACCTTGAGTGTTAAGTCGCCTACCCGAGTTATTTTTTTACGAGCATGCATGTCGGGCGACCTTAGCACAGTAGAGAAATCGATAGAAGAAATATTTATCAACCTTATGGTTGAGAAGGTCATGTCCATAGGAGTCCAGGCCTCGTCCACGGTTGGATTTCAAGCCTCCTCGTCGACTGCAGATCGATCTAGCCAAACAGTAACCGAGAAAAGAAGCAAACACCGCAACGACCTAGAGAATGCGAAGCTGATACCGTCGGTCTTGCCCGACTACATGCCACCGCTGGCTGGTGCGGTTAGTCATGACAAAGTACCGCACGACTTTGAGTACACACTCATCATTGCATACCACTCGAAAGGGATACGCACAGTTGGACCACAACTAGGACTGATCCCTGATCTTAAGATCAACGATTTCAACCTTGGAGACAAAAATAATTATGTGATGCTCGCACCACATTGCTACCTGACCAAGACAACTAGGAAGAAGCTGAATATAGCCCCCCAAACATGGATTAAGGAGATCGCTAGGTCCACCATATTAAACATCATGAAGATCCCCCACTTCGGCAGACATCAGGAGGTTAACACATGTGTTAAAATCCTCCTGTCATGCTACCATGGAGGGTATCTATGGTTGGACATGTGCATCACTATGGATCCAACATTGATCCACCTAATAACCAAACTAATCATGCAAGGAACAAACCCTCATAAATTCTACTCAAGAAAGACATCAAATCGCTCCTTGGCACAACGAATAAAGGAGACCTATGGCGATGTGGATAAGGGGAAGTAAGGATAAAAGGTAGCCTCCATCCAAGATGGTGTAGTATGCCTAGCTTGTCAACTGATCACTAGAAATCTCATCAAGAAGAACAGGCCAATGCAAGTTACAGGGTTCATCGTCGACCTCCCAGGGAAGTGCGTCGAGGGCATGCAGATGAATTGGGTGAGCTACCTCGTCAATGAGTTGGAGAAGGACTATCGTGAAGCGCATGACCAAGGATATGAATTCCAGTTAAGTTGGTTATTAATTCTGATAGCATTTGTCTCTTGGGAGATGCTGGAGGGAGTGACATTCCAGGAAGTCGATCCATCAGAACCATTGGTCGCGAGGTTCACCACCTTGTGGTATACAAGTGACATGGTGAAGAAGTGGAAATAAAATGCAATGTTCCACACCTACTACCTAAAGCTGAAGAGGGCCATTGAATCCTTCCCTCGAATGATGCCAAATACACTCCATTAGTTCAGGCCACTAGCAAAGTTCCACGCAGACCGACACTTCGTTTACATCACTACATGCGAGGATGAAAGTAAGGAGGAGTTGCAATATTACTACAAGTTGACTAAGGAATACATGGAAGATATCACTAAGGAATGGACATAAGAATTCCTTGTCCTAGTAGAGAATGCAGAATTGTCCAACCCCAATATCATCGGAATCCCATTAATCACCTGGGTCGAACATGAGGGACAAAGCAACACCAAGAAGAAGAATTAAAAAGATGAAGTCCAAGACATAGAAAGTGATGAGAAGGACAATGCTTTAGAGGAAACTGTGCCTGACTCACCTGCAGGAGGAGGAGGCGATGAAGTAAACAAAGAAGAGGAATGGGAAGAAGAAAACAAGACAAAGGTGAAGTGACACTGCCGAAGGATCCCATTACAGAAGCAGAGACATAAAAAAAAAAAAAAGGTTTCTCCAAAGAAACCCTCAACACAGAATAAGTCATGAACCAATTATCCTTAGTCATAGAATGTGCTCACAATGGATTATGTTGATCTCATCATCGCAGCTGTCGAAGATTCTTCAAAAGATCTCTTACAGCGACATGCAACAAAGCAGGAGACAATGTATGAAAAAATGGAGGTAGAGCTAAAGCATGTACAACAAGCTCTCTACTCGAGCCGCACAATGTCTACTGCACCATCATCATCAGAAGGTGTAGAATTGGGGGATGATCCCACCCAATTGTGAAGGATAAAAGATGCGACAGAGGCTCTCCTTCGT
The DNA here is from genome assembly GCA_000966675.3 of Picea glauca. NCBI lineage: Eukaryota > Viridiplantae > Streptophyta > Pinopsida > Pinales > Pinaceae > Picea > Picea glauca. Next base: position 27,910 of record JZKD02S2261372.1, read on the forward strand.
CGTGTCCAGGAAGAAAAATAATAGGTCACAGAGGCCTTGAAGCAAGAAAAGGAGGAATCCCTAGAGAAACTTTGGGTTGCGTAGCAAGAAAAAAATGACATGAGAGTGAAGTTTGAGGAGGACAGAGAGAGGATCTAGTGATAAAAATACCAGCTGCTCGCGGAGAAAATTGTGGTCAAGGAGGTAATGGCTAGAGCACTTCGCTCTGTGATGGTCTCAGCCCAGATGGAAGAAGAGACAACTGAGAGCCAAGTAGGGAAGCTCATTGAATCCATTCAATAGCTTCAAGCAAGAGTAGCTGAGTTAGAACTGGAAGCAGTGTTGAGCACCTTGCAGGAAGTGCAGGATCAGAGGGAAGAAACTGCTAGGAGTGAAATCGAAAAAATCAAGGTGTTGGCTTCAGAGTGAAAGAAACTAAGTAACCAAAGTGCACAAACCTATGAGCACCTTACAGAAGACCCATAAATAATGACATTAGAGGCATAGCTCCAGGAGGTGAAGCAACAGGTGTCTACAGTGTAAGCATAGTTGAAGATGCTTACAACAGTGGAGAAAATGAAGAGGGCACAAGAGCAACGCGCAGTTTAGCAGTAGGTCACTTCCATCTAGAGCAGAGTGATGGAGGTGACACAGCGACTCCAACCAGTGCAGGATGAAGCATACACCATTTTTGAAGAGATCAAGGGACAAGGATCACAGTTGGAACAGGTGGTCACAATAGTGGAACAATGTTTGGAAGGGTATATCACTGAGAAAGTCATTCAGAAATTCGTCGAGAGGGAGGCTCTAGCGAAGCAGCAAGTCGAGGAAGCTCGAGATAAGATAGAGGCCTTCGAAGCAGTGTTTCCCAAATCAAAGTGACTCGGGACAAGTCACAGGTGAGTGTTGGGGGATTNATTATCCTTAGTCATAGAATGTGCTCACAATGGATGATGTTGATCTCATCATCGCAGCTGTCGAAGATTCTTCAAAGGATCTCTTACAGCGACATGCAACAAAGCAGGAGACAATGTATGAAAAAATGGAGGTAGAGCTAAAGCGTGTACAACAAGCTCTCTACTCGAGCCGCGCAATGTCTATTGCACCATCATCATCAGAAGGTGTAGAATTGGGGGATGAGCCCACCCAATTGTGAAGGATAAAAGATGCGACAGAGGCTCTCCTTCGTCGTGTCCAGGAAGAAAAATAATAGGTCACAGAGGCCTTGAAGCAAGCAAAGGAGGAATCCCTAGAGAAACTTTGGGTTGCGTAGCAAGAAAAAAATGACATGAGAGTGAAGTTTGAGGAGGACAGAGAGAGGATCCAGAGATAAAAATACCAGCTGCTCGCGGAGAAAATTGTGGTCAAGGAGGTAATGGCTAGAGAACTTCGCTATGTGATGGTCTCAGCCCAGATGGAAGAAGAGACAACTGAGAGCCAAGTAGGGAAGCTCATTGAATCCATTCAATAGCTTCAAGCAAGAGTAGCTGAGTTAGAACTGGAAGCAGTGTTGAGCACCTTGCAGGAAGTGCAGGATCAGAGGGAAGAAACTGCTAGGAGTGAAATCGAAAAAATCAAGGTGTTGGCTTCAGAGTGAAAGAAACTAAGTAACCAAAGTGCACAAACCTATGAGCACCTTACAGAAGACCCATAAATAATGACATTAGAGGCATAGCTCCAGGAGGTGAAGCAACAGGTGTCTACAGTGTAAGCATAGTTGAAGATGCTTACAACAGTGGAGAAAATGAAGAGGGCACAAGAGCAACGCGCAGTTTAGCAGTAGGTCACTTCCATCTAGAGCAGAGTGATGGAGGTGACACAGCGACTCCAACCAGTGCAGGATGAAGCATACACCATTTTTGAAGAGATCAAGGGACAAGGATCACAGTTGGAACAGGTGGTCACAATAGTGGAACAATGTTTGGAAGGGTATATCACTGAGAAAGTCATTCAGAAATTCGTCGAGAGGGAGGCTCTAGCGAAGCAGCAAGTCGAGGAAGCTCGAGATAAGATAGAGGCCTTCGAAGCAGTGTTTCCCAAATCAAAGTGACTCGGGACAAGTCACAGGTGAGTGTTGGGGGATTTTTGGCCCTCGACTAATTTTTGTGGAAACGTTGGTAATGTTTGACCATTTTTGGGACTTCAACAGGTTGGTCAAAGATGGAGCGCCCAGGTGAAGTGGAGATCACGACATCTCGCCCTTTTTGTGATTTTTTTTGGTTTTAGGGTTTATGTAGAGGGTATGGGATGACAACCCATGGGTTCACCCATGCTTAGGCCCTTTTTGTAATGTATAAATAAGTATCTAGGCCATGTAAGAACTAGTTCGGAGTAGTTCGAGTTCTAGTTGGCTTTGTGCAAGAACATGTGAAGGTTGCTAAGTGTGAACAATTGTGAATGCTTATGTATGTTGAGAATTGTAGAGTTAAGTGAAAGTGATGGTAAGAAGGCTCTTTGCCTTGACCTAACTAGGGGAAGGAGGATCTGGTGAGGTACGTGCAGATCTCCTGTCCTATGCAGGGTTGGCTTTGTGGCTTGGTGCAGACAGACTGTGTAATGCTTTATGCTTTGACCTAACTCAGGGAAGGAGGATTTGTTGAGGTGTGCGCAGATCTCCTGTCCTATGTAGAGTTGGCTCTGTGGCTTAGTGCATGTAAGAATATTGGAATAGACTAATAAATAAGAAGAAGAGTTGGTGGACGTAGCCCCACACTGGGGTGAGCCACGTATATCCTGTGTCGATGTGATTTGTGCGATGTGGTTTATGTATTTATTTGCTTAGTGCATTGTTTTGATGATTGATAGATAGATCCATTGATGCTTAATGCTTTATGATATGACTGAATGCTATAACTACTCTGATGCTATGTGCTAAATGGTTAGGTGTGCTTGATCTTGGTTGATTATTGTGTCGATTTGTAATAGGGGTTTAACCTGTGATGTGAATAAGGGTTAACGACTAATGAATGTTAATTGCTAAATGTTATGTTAAGTATTGTGATCATAGATTTGTGTCCCAGCTAGGTTTTAGACACTTGATTCCTACAAATCCCCTTACCTCTACCTCGAGTGAGACTTCATCTACTTCACAGGTGTTTCCGAAAGGTCCGGTAGGTAGGTTTTTGTTGGTGCGTTGTTGAAGTGTTGAACCTTGGGTCTGCCCCTGTGCCAAAAACTAAATTGGGGAAGGAGGATCTGGTGAGGTGTGCACATATATCCTTTCCTATGGGGAGTTGGCTCTATGTCTTGGTGCATGTAATAATATTGGAAGAGACTAATAAAGAAGAAGAAGAGTTGTTGGAAGTATCCCCACACTAGGGTGAACCATGTATATTCTTTGTCGATGTGCTTTGTGCGATGTGGTTTATGTTGTTTCTGTATTTATTTGCTCAGTGCACTGTTCTAATGATTGATATATAGATCCATTGATGCTTAGTGCTTTATGATATGATTGAATGTAGATATAGTATGATTCTATGTGATAAATGGTTAGGTGTGCTTGATCTTGGTTGATTACTACGTCGATCTGTAATAGGGGTTTAACCTGCAATGTAAATAAGGGTTAAAGACTAATGAATGTTAACTGATAAGTGCTATGTTAAGTATTGTGATCACATATCTGTGTCCCAGCTAGGTTGTAGACACTTGAGTCCTGCAACCCCCCCTACCTCTACCTTGGGTGAGACTTCATCTACTTCACAGGTGTTGCCGAAAGGGCCGGTAGTTAGGGTTTTGTTGGTGCGTTGTTGAAGAGTTGAACCCTAGGTTTTCCCCTGTGCCAACAACTGTATTCATATATCCAACAATATCCTTAATTCTTCAACATGATCTTTCGTCAAATTGAACACTAGCCAATCATCCAAGTAAACCTCAAAAAAATTATGAATAAGGTCCTTAAAATTTGTTACTACTACTCTTGAAAAAAGTGTTGGTGAATTCTTCAATCCAAATGGAATAAATGTATATTGAAATGAGCCCCACTCTATAGAATTTTTTTTCTTGTCTCTATCTTCTGGTTCTATCATGATATGATGATAACATGAAAATCCATCTGTAAAAGAATAATCTTCTTGACCCCCTACATTCTCCAAAAATTCATCTATAAATGGGGTAGGAAAAGGATCATGTAGGCAAGCATCATTCAATTTTCTCAAATATACACAAATCATGATCCCTCCTTGCTTATTTTCTTGCTCCACCATAGGACTGATCCATTCTAACTCTTCTGCAGGTTCTATAATACCAACTTCTAGCATCTTGTCAGTTTCTGTCTTCACTTTCTCTTTGTATATTGAATTCAATATGTACAACCCCTGTCTGATAGGTATTGCTTCTGGATTTAATGGAATATTAATCTCTCCTAGCGCTCCCGATATCCCATTCATCTATGAGAATGTTGTTGGGAATAAGTCATTGTACTCACGCAGTAATTATGTGATCCTTTCTACTCTGTGATTATCCCAATAATCTCCAATACTAGTCATCTTTGGGTTTTCTGTAGTTCCAATGTTGACCTTCTTAATCTTTAACGGTGCAACATAATTTTCTGAATCCATCTTGGGACCTTCTACTTCCCTTTCACCTTCTACCTCTGGGATGTGGATACTGTGCAGATTATCCTCTGTTGGTTCTTCTGCTTCTACTATGTGATAACATTGTAGCAATTGTTTGACTGTCTAACTATCCCGCCTTTGATATGCTGGAATGATCTCAAACTTTGGTTCTTCAAATATCTTGTCTCTTAACACTTTCATCACTGTATCAATCTCTAGACTCTCATGCTCAAAGGAAAATGTAACTACAATTTTTTTTGTATTTCTTCCCAGTTAGTAGTTTCTCTGTGCTATTCTTATTTTGCGTACCAGTTCTTCGAAATGCCTTCTAGTTTGTGAATAAAGTGGTGTGGCCATTATCTATTGGTATTAATCTACATTGAATTATTCATTTCTCTATATGCTATTGGGGTTGTCCAAATCCTTCATATTTATGCTCTTGTTCTGCGCTGAATCTTATGCGCAGTAACCTTTTGCATTGGAACCAATTGTTTATCTTTTGCGTAGTAAAAAAATTTCTCAATCACTTTCTCATTCGAACATGAGAACCCCAAAATAGATGCAACCCTTAAACGAATTAAAGAAGTGATATTCATCAAAGAACCAGAAGTAGAATTGATCACAGAAGAACAACAATGGAACAAACAGACAGTTAAGTACCTACTGTCCTATTATCACGTACAAGAAGAAGCATCGGATGAAGATGATCCGCACGATATTTAGATCAAAGAAGTAGAAGGCGAAAGATATGTGGAAGGACCACCCATAGAATCAGAATTCATTTCTACGCCAATCAGGGTAAATAAAGTTAACATCGGGACAACTGAGCAGCCCAAAATGGCCAGCATTGGAGATTATTGGGATGAACAAATAGTGGAAATCATCATAGAGTTGTTGCGCGATACAATGACCTATTTCCAACAACATTTACAGAGATGAAGGGTATATCCAGAGAACTAGGAGAAATAGAGATACCACTCAAACCTGACGCAAGACCTATTAGACAATGACCATACATATTGAACCCAATATATAAACAAAAATTCAAAGCTGGCATCATAGAATCGGTTGAGGAGTCAGAATGGATAAGCCCAATGGTAGTATAGGACAAGAAACAAGGAGGGATTAGGATATGCATCGAATTGAGGAAGTTGAATGATGCATGCTTACACGACCCGTTCCCTACACCTTTCACATATGAAGTGTTAGAGAACGTGGGAGGACATGAAGCTTACTCATTCAATGATGGATTCTCAAGATACCATCAGATTAAGATAGCATAGGAGGATAGATATAAGACCACATTTGTGACAGAATGGGGATCTTATCAGTACACAATCATGTTGTTTGGATTGAAGAATGCACCCGCAATATTCTCTAGAGTGGTCATCGCAACATTTAAAGAATTCATCCATCAGTTTCTTGATGTATACCTATATGATTGGACANCCAACAATATCCTTAATTCTTCAACATGATCTTTCGTCAAATTGAACACTAGCCAATCATCCAAGTAAACCTCCAAAAAATTATGAATAAGGTCCTTAAAAGTTATTACTACTACTCTTGAAAAAAGTGTTGGTGAATTCTTCAATCCAAATGGAATAAATGTATATTGAAATGAGCCCCACTCTATAGAATTTTTTTTCTTGTGTCTATCTTCTGGTGCTATCATGATATGATGATAACATGAAAATCCATCTGTAAAAGAATAATCTTCTTGACTCCCTACATTCTCCAAAAATTCATCTATAAATGGGGTAGGAAAAGGATCATGTAGGCAAGCATCATTCAATTTTCTCAAATATACACAAATCATGATCCCTCCTTGCTTCTTTTCTTGCTCCACCATAGGACTGATCCATTCTAACTCTTCTGCAGGTTCTATAATACCAACTTCTAGCATCTTGTCAGTTTCTGTCTTCACTTTCTCTTTGTATATTGAATTCAATATGTACAACCCCTGTCTGATAGGTATTGCTTCTGGATTTAATGGAATATTAATCTCTCCTAGCGCTCCCGATATCCCATTCATCTATGAGAATGTTGTTGGGAATAAGTCATTGTACTCACGCAGTAATTATGTGATCCTTTCTACTCTGTGATTATCCCAATAATCTCCAATACTAGTCATCTTTGGGTTTTCTGTAGTTCCAATGTTGACCTTCTTAATCTTTAACGGTGCAACATAATTTTCTGAATCCATCTTGGGACCTTCTACTTCCCTTTCACCTTCTACCTCTGGGATGTGGATACTGTGCAGATTATCCTCTGTTGGTTCTTCTGCTTCTACTATGTGATAACATTGTAGCAATTGTTTGACTGTCTAACTATCCCGCCTTTGATATGCTGGAATGATCTCAAACTTTGGTTCTTCAAATATCTTGTCTCTTAACACTTTCATCACTGTATCAATCTCTAGACTCTCATGCTCAAAGGAAAATGTAACTACAATTTTTTTTGTATTTCTTCCCAGTTAGTAGTTTCTCTGTGCTATTCTTATTTTGCGTACCAGTTCTTCGAAATGCCTTCTAGTTTGTGAATAAAGTGGTGTGGCCATTATCTATTGGTATTAATCTACATTGAATTATTCATTTCTCTATATGCTATTGGGGTTGTCCAAATCCTTCATATTTATGCTCTTGTTCTGCGCTGAATCTTATGCGCAGTAACCTTTTGCATTGGAACCAATTGTTTATCTTTTGCGTAGTAAAAAAATTTCTCAATCACTTTCTCATTCGAACATGAGAACCCCAAAATAGATGCAACCCTTAAACGAATTAAAGAAGTGATATTCATCAAAGAACCAGAAGTAGAATTGATCACAGAAGAACAACAATGGAACAAACAGACAGTTAAGTACCTACTGTCCTATTATCACGTACAAGAAGAAGCATCGGATGAAGATGATCCGCACGATATTTAGATCAAAGAAGTAGAAGGCGAAAGATATGTGGAAGGACCACCCATAGAATCAGAATTCATTTCTACGCCAATCAGGGTAAATAAAGTTAACATCGGGACAACTGAGCAGCCCAAAATGGCCAGCATTGGAGATTATTGGGATGAACAAATAGTGGAAATCATCATAGAGTTGTTGCGCGATACAATGACCTATTTCCAACAACATTTACAGAGATGAAGGGTATATCCAGAGAACTAGGAGAAATAGAGATACCACTCAAACCTGACGCAAGACCTATTAGACAATGACCATACATATTGAACCCAATATATAAACAAAAATTCAAAGCTGGCATCATAGAATCGGTTGAGGAGTCAGAATGGATAAGCCCAATGGTAGTATAGGACAAGAAACAAGGAGGGATTAGGATATGCATCGAATTGAGGAAGTTGAATGATGCATGCTTACACGACCCGTTCCCTACACCTTTCACATATGAAGTGTTAGAGAACGTGGGAGGACATGAAGCTTACTCATTCAATGATGGATTCTCAAGATACCATCAGATTAAGATAGCATAGGAGGATAGATATAAGACCACATTTGTGACAGAATGGGGATCTTATCAGTACACAATCATGTTGTTTGGATTGAAGAATGCACCCGCAATATTCTCTAGAGTGGTCATCGCAACATTTAAAGAATTCATCCATCAGTTTCTTGATGTATACCTATATGATTGGACA
>JZKD02S2261383.1:0-16256 GCA_000966675.3 Picea glauca
GGTTTTGTGATCTCTTCAAATGAATTGAAGATGGATCCAAAAAGGTGAGAGCAATCAAATAATGACCATCTCCAAGAAGCATATTTAAGGTAAGAATTTTTCATGGGTTAGCAAGTTTTTATAGAAATTTTATCATAAATTTCAGTGGTATATGTACACCCATGCTGGACACTTTGAAGAGGAAACACAAGTCATTTAATTGGACAGAGGAAGCTGAAAAAAGTTTCAAAGTGTTGAAGGAGAAGATCACAGAACAACCAATTTCAGTCTTACCATATTTTGGAAAAATATTTCAAGTGAGATGTGATGCAAGTGGAGTAGGGATTGGAGCAGTCTTGAGTCAGGATAATAGGCCAGTTGCTTATTTCAGTGAGAAGTTGAATGACACCAAGAAGAAGTATTCCACATATGAAAAATAATTTTGTGTAGTGATTCAAGCTTTGAAGAAGTGGAGGCACTATCTAATTCCTAAAGAATTTGTCTTGTACAGTGTTAATCAAGCTTTGCAGTTTATTACTAGGCAAGAAAAGTTGAATCAGAGACATGCTAAATGGGTAGAATTTATGCAAAATTTTACTTTTGTTATTACACATATTATTGGAACTTCTAACAAAATTGTAGATGCTTTGAGCAGGAGGAGTTTAATTGTACATGAATTCCAAGTGGAGACCTTAGGGTTTGAACACCTCAAGGAAATGTATCGAGAAGATTCAGATTTTAAGGAAGCTTATCAGGCATGTAAGAATCCTTTGTTGGGAGACAAAATCCCATGGACAAAATATTTGATCCAAGATGGATTATTGTTCAAAGGGATCCAACTATGCATACCAAGATACTCAATGAGAGATAACCCTCTGAAAGAGAAACACAATGGAGGTTTAGATGGACATTTTGGTCATGATAAGACATTTCCACAGCTGAGAAATTTATACTATTGGCCGAGCATGAGGGAAGAGGTGAAAACGTTTTTGAACAAATGTTGAATTTGCCAGTATGTGAAAGGAAGACATCAAAACACTCATTTGTATCAGCCATTACCAATTCCAGAAAGGCCCTGGGATGCAATCAATATGGATTTTGTATTAGGATTGCCTAAAACCTAGAAAGGGAGCGATTCCATATTTGTTGTGGTAGACAAATTTTCAAAGATGGAACATTTGATACCATTCCAGAAGACAAACGATGCTACACACATAGCCAATTTTTTTCCAGAGAGGTGGTGAGACTATATGGATTGCCTAGGAGCATAGTCTCAGATAGAGACACAAAATTTGTAGGACACTTTTGGAAAACTCTATGGAAGAGGCTGGGGAAAAAATTGTCCTTTATTTCAACATATCACCTTCAGAAATATGCATAGACTGAAGTAGTAAACAAGATTCTGTGAAACTCGTTAAGAATTTTAGTCATTCAGCAAGGTCGTCAATGGGATCATATTTTGGCACAAGAAGAATTAGCATTTAACAATTCAGCGAATAGGAGCACTGGGAAAAGTCCATTTGAAATTATGTATGGTATACGACCAAGAGGGATTACTGAGTTGAGAGATCTGAATCAAGATGAATTAAGAAGTGTCGGTGCATAATATTTTGCAACAAAAATGCAAAAACTCCATGACAGAGTCAGAGAGAAGCTACAGGAAAATAGCCTAAAATATAAGAATAGATTTTATCAGAAGAGGAGAGAAGTTCAATTCGAAGTAGGAGATGAATTTTTAGCTCATTTGAGAAAATAAAGGTTTCCAAGGGGAACATATAACAAGTTGAAGATGAAGAAGATAGGACCATGCAGGAATATTAGAAAATTTGTAGCCAATGCTTATGAAATTAGGTTGCCAGACAATGTTAGGATATCATCAATATTCAATGATGCAGACCTGTATCATTACAAGAGAGATGATGCAGGAGAATCAAATGATAAGAAAGAAGTTTAGTGGGAAGAACAAATGCCCACAACAGAAAAGCCTCATATGGAGAGAATCATAGAACAAAGAGTTGGAAACAAGACCAGGAGGAAGACATATCCTGAATACTTAGTGATGTGGAAAGATCATCTAGTGGAAGACTCAAGTTTGGTCACTGAACCTAATATTTTGAAGCATGGAAAAAAAGTGCACGAGCTCATGGACAGGAGCCCATGAATATTTTAGCCAGAGGAGTATGATGTAGCAGCATCGCCTTCAAAGTCAAAGAAGCAAGTGTGGAGGAAAATATATGACATCTCAGCATGAAAAAATTTCAAATCAACATTTAACTCAGAAACATAACAAGTTGTTGAGATATTTTGGAAACGATGTTTTTAAGTATATCTTGTTTGTAAATTCGTGTATGATTGTAAGGAGTTGCATATAGAGAGTGGGATCCCTTATCGGGAAATAACTGATAGTTATTGTAATAGGACAAAGTAGGTAACCACTAGAAACTGATAGGATAGGTTGCAGACATGATGAAGAAGAGCTCAAGGAGCCACTCCTTAGATAGTTTTTTTTTGTTGTTGTATTGTATGAGACACAAGAGTAGAGAAGAGAGAGTTTTAGTGTAGAAGATAGGAAGAGAAGAAAGATGTAGTGAAGAACTGTAATACTATGTAATTTTATTTCATGAATGGATAAAACAGACATAATTGTCCCAATTCCTTGGACAATGTTCATTATGATGTGTGATTGAGTGAATGATATATTTTGTATGTGTTTTAATTAATTTTTTTATGTATGATTGTCTATGGTTGATCATATGAATTTTTGATGAACTGGATAAGTTTCAATCATCTCTCTTCTAAGAACTCGTATGAAAAGAGTGCATATCATACGCAAGAAGTGCATCGACAAAGTCTTGAATTGACTCAGAGGATTTTAGAAGGAATGAAGGGAACTTAGACCAAGTGCAAGGAGTGCACAGAATCAAGGAGAGACTAAGTGTTGAAGAACCAGAACAGATAAACAGAAGGAGTGTGGGAATAATTTATTTCAAAGAAATCCTTCTATCCGAGTTTTTCGATATCCTAGGAACATAAGGAGTGTGTGGGAGATCAAAATCCTCAAGGGGACCAAGCTCAGAAGATATATCATGAAGAAATATTCAAAGGGAGTAAGGCTTTGAAGGTTTCACGAGTTATCGGTCAAGATCCGTCCAGGAGGGAGCAAGATAATTCTAGATCATTGTATCTAAGAAAGGTGTGAGATATTTAAGTCTCTTAGTGCACACAGGAGAATAGAATGTCGAAGTGTCGAAGTCTCGAAGTGATTAGGGAACACCCATCATCAAGAGGGACATGTGGTGCAAGATCCACACCTTCAGAAGTTTGTGTACAAGGAGGAGGTGAAATCACCAAAGTAAATCCTAACTGTTGATCGTCAAGGGGGGCACGTGTCAACAGATCTGAGGCTTCAGGAAAAATTGCTTCGAATATTTCAGTTAATAGTTAAAACTTCCAAAACCCGCAGTCCGAAGTGAATATGTACCGTCAAATCCAGAGGGACGCGTGGCGATGGATCGTGAGCTTCAGGAGGAAGAAAATGTGAGGTGTTGGAACTCACGAAGCCCGAATAGCCGAAGTAGATGGAGACCATTGATTTGTAAGAGGACACACGTCAACTGATTGTGTACTCCATGTAAAACGCTCTGGGAAAAAGATAGCGTGGAGAAGTTGAGAATTGATATTTCCAAAGTCTGAAGAGCCAAAGGGGATAGTGTTCATTGGATCCAAGAAGGCACGCGTCAATAAATCATGTACTTTGGATAGAAGTACTTCGGGATGAAGGGAGTGCGAAATTTTGAAACTTTCGAATCTCAAAAGCCTGAAGTGAAGCTTAACCATCAATATGCGGGAGACACGCATCGACCGGTCGTGAACTTTGGATAAAAGCATTGCAGAGAAAGTAAGGTTTTAGAGTTGAAAACTATGAAACCCAAATCGCGAAGAAAATCACTATTGTTGATTTGAAAGGGGAACGTGTTGATAGATCCTACAGATATGAGAACATGTGATCCTAAGAGAATGAAGGAAAGGAGGCATATCTGATATGTTGATCAAGAGGCTCCACCCAATATCACAAGATCAATGGTCACACTCAATTGTGGGGACAGAAAGTGCTCGAGCTTTAAAAATTTGAGAGTGGGCTGCAATCGAAACCACGGTATCGCAAAAATGATGCATGGTGATTGGCAGTGAATTATAGGGAGAAAAGCAGTGTGGTCTAAAACCAATTTTGGCCATCTCGCAATCACGTGTTTGTGTGATTTTATAGCCCAAGGTCACATCCAAGAAGGGGATAATGGAAAAGGGGCTAGCGCCTGAAACACGATAGTTCAGGAGCACGAAGGGAGAGGTTGTGGGTTCCATAGAACCTACACCAAAATGTCGAAAGATTCTGTGTCTAATTACAAAGTGAGACCATCAAGGTTTCAGAGAGCTGATTTGGTTCGCATAATCGAAGATCCTTGACTGGGATTTCACGTAGCCTGAAGGAGAGTATGGGGGGTGGCATCAAAATTACAATATACATTTATAAGGAAATGTTTCCTTCAAGGGATTTGCCCTGAACCCCTAGTCGGGAAATCCCCCCCTGCAAACCCCCTGCATGGAGGGGTGTACAGTCTTCATGGGGTATAAACACGGTTGAAAACAAAGACCTCTAAATTATGAATATAATAAGGCTCTACAACCAACAATCTCCCACTTGGAGACTGATCACAACAACTCCACCATTGTTATATATGTTTGACTATGATCCTTCTTGGACCTGGAAAATTTCTCATATCCTCCTTCATACATGAAGTCCGAGAAGGAACTCAACTTCTCTCTGGTTACTACCTTTGTTAACATGTTTGTAGGATTCTGGCTAGTATGTATCTTTTCCAACTTCAATTGTCCATCTTCAAAAGTTGACCTTATGAAATGGTACTTGAGTTGTATATGTTTAGTCTTAGAATGGAAGGATGAGTTATTTTCAATATGAATGAAACTCTCGATGTCGCAATACAACCTTCTATTCTTCTGCTTCTTTCCCAATTCCTTCATAAACCTTTGTAACCAAATCATCACTTTACTAGCCTTTGTAGCAACAACATACTTTGCTTCTTTTGTTGAAAGTGCAACAACCCTTTGCAGTTTCGAAATCCAAATCATATACCTACTCATAAATCCCACTGCATGGGCAATATATGGTCTTGTGCAAACCATCGCATACATCAAGCTTCCAACTGCTGAAGAATAGGGGACCCTGGACATGTATTATATCTCCTCCTGTGTCTTGGAACACATTTCCTTGGTTAATTTGAAATGGTTGGCCAAGGTGTACTAATTGGTTTTTCATTCTGCATTCTAAACCTCTCCAATACCTTCTTATGTACTGACCCTAAGACAATGTCAATTTTCGATTTTTCTGGTCTCTTGTTATTCTCATACCAAGGATTTTCTTTGCAACACCCAAATCCTTGATCACAAATGAATTATCTAATTTATTCTTGAGCACATTTATATATTTCATATTATACCCTACAGAAATCATGCCATCTACATACAATATAAAGATAATATAGCTTCCATTTTCTAGCCATCCAAAATAAACACAGTGATCACAATGACATCTACTATAACCTTATTCTGTCACAAACCTGTCAAACTTCAAATACCACTGCTTTGCGGATTTTTTAGGCCATATAATATCTTCTTCCACCTGCATACAAAATTTTCCTTCCCTTTGACCTCATACCCCTCTGGATGCTACATATAAATCTCTTCATCCAAATCCCCATGGATAAAAGTGGTTTTTACATTTAATTGTTCAAGATGCTAATATTATATTTCCACGAGACTTAAAATTATTCTAATTGAAGTCATTTTAACAACATGAGAAAATATTTCATCAAAATCTATACCTTTCTTTAGTGCAAACCCCTTTACAACAAGTCTATCCTTGTACCACATTTTTCCTCCATCTTCTTCCTTGAAACTGTAAACCCATTTATTCTGCAATGCTCTTTTTCCTACAGACAATTGAAACAAGTCCCAAGTCTGGTTATTTACCAAGGAATCCATTTCCTCTTTCATTCCTTGGTCCCACTTCCTTTTAGTGTATACCTGCATTACCTCTTCACAACTTTCTGGTTCACCAGAATCAGTCAACAATAAATAATACAATGAAGGAGAGTATCATTCAAGGGGTCTACTTAACTTGGTAGATAGTCTAACAACACTTGCAAGAGTTTGAGGTNGGTTTTGTGATCTCTTCAAATGAATTGAAGATGGATCCAAAAAGGTGAGAGCAATCAAATAATGACCATCTCCAAGAAGCATATTTAAGGTAAGAATTTTTCATGGGTTAGCAAGTTTTTATAGAAATTTTATCATAAATTTCAGTGGTATATGTACACCCATGCTGGACACTTTGAAGAGGAAACACAAGTCATTTAATTGGACAGAGGAAGCTGAAAAAAGTTTCAAAGTGTTGAAGGAGAAGATCACAGAACAACCAATTTCAGTCTTACCATATTTTGGAAAAATATTTCAAGTGAGATGTGATGCAAGTGGAGTAGGGATTGGAGCAGTCTTGAGTCAGGATAATAGGCCAGTTGCTTATTTCAGTGAGAAGTTGAATGACACCAAGAAGAAGTATTCCACATATGAAAAATAATTTTGTGTAGTGATTCAAGCTTTGAAGAAGTGGAGGCACTATCTAATTCCTAAAGAATTTGTCTTGTACAGTGTTAATCAAGCTTTGCAGTTTATTACTAGGCAAGAAAAGTTGAATCAGAGACATGCTAAATGGGTAGAATTTATGCAAAATTTTACTTTTGTTATTACACATATTATTGGAACTTCTAACAAAATTGTAGATGCTTTGAGCAGGAGGAGTTTAATTGTACATGAATTCCAAGTGGAGACCTTAGGGTTTGAACACCTCAAGGAAATGTATCGAGAAGATTCAGATTTTAAGGAAGCTTATCAGGCATGTAAGAATCCTTTGTTGGGAGACAAAATCCCATGGACAAAATATTTGATCCAAGATGGATTATTGTTCAAAGGGATCCAACTATGCATACCAAGATACTCAATGAGAGATAACCCTCTGAAAGAGAAACACAATGGAGGTTTAGATGGACATTTTGGTCATGATAAGACATTTCCACAGCTGAGAAATTTATACTATTGGCCGAGCATGAGGGAAGAGGTGAAAACGTTTTTGAACAAATGTTGAATTTGCCAGTATGTGAAAGGAAGACATCAAAACACTCATTTGTATCAGCCATTACCAATTCCAGAAAGGCCCTGGGATGCAATCAATATGGATTTTGTATTAGGATTGCCTAAAACCTAGAAAGGGAGCGATTCCATATTTGTTGTGGTAGACAAATTTTCAAAGATGGAACATTTGATACCATTCCAGAAGACAAACGATGCTACACACATAGCCAATTTTTTTCCAGAGAGGTGGTGAGACTATATGGATTGCCTAGGAGCATAGTCTCAGATAGAGACACAAAATTTGTAGGACACTTTTGGAAAACTCTATGGAAGAGGCTGGGGAAAAAATTGTCCTTTATTTCAACATATCACCTTCAGAAATATGCATAGACTGAAGTAGTAAACAAGATTCTGTGAAACTCGTTAAGAATTTTAGTCATTCAGCAAGGTCGTCAATGGGATCATATTTTGGCACAAGAAGAATTAGCATTTAACAATTCAGCGAATAGGAGCACTGGGAAAAGTCCATTTGAAATTATGTATGGTATACGACCAAGAGGGATTACTGAGTTGAGAGATCTGAATCAAGATGAATTAAGAAGTGTCGGTGCATAATATTTTGCAACAAAAATGCAAAAACTCCATGACAGAGTCAGAGAGAAGCTACAGGAAAATAGCCTAAAATATAAGAATAGATTTTATCAGAAGAGGAGAGAAGTTCAATTCGAAGTAGGAGATGAATTTTTAGCTCATTTGAGAAAATAAAGGTTTCCAAGGGGAACATATAACAAGTTGAAGATGAAGAAGATAGGACCATGCAGGAATATTAGAAAATTTGTAGCCAATGCTTATGAAATTAGGTTGCCAGACAATGTTAGGATATCATCAATATTCAATGATGCAGACCTGTATCATTACAAGAGAGATGATGCAGGAGAATCAAATGATAAGAAAGAAGTTTAGTGGGAAGAACAAATGCCCACAACAGAAAAGCCTCATATGGAGAGAATCATAGAACAAAGAGTTGGAAACAAGACCAGGAGGAAGACATATCCTGAATACTTAGTGATGTGGAAAGATCATCTAGTGGAAGACTCAAGTTTGGTCACTGAACCTAATATTTTGAAGCATGGAAAAAAAGTGCACGAGCTCATGGACAGGAGCCCATGAATATTTTAGCCAGAGGAGTATGATGTAGCAGCATCGCCTTCAAAGTCAAAGAAGCAAGTGTGGAGGAAAATATATGACATCTCAGCATGAAAAAATTTCAAATCAACATTTAACTCAGAAACATAACAAGTTGTTGAGATATTTTGGAAACGATGTTTTTAAGTATATCTTGTTTGTAAATTCGTGTATGATTGTAAGGAGTTGCATATAGAGAGTGGGATCCCTTATCGGGAAATAACTGATAGTTATTGTAATAGGACAAAGTAGGTAACCACTAGAAACTGATAGGATAGGTTGCAGACATGATGAAGAAGAGCTCAAGGAGCCACTCCTTAGATAGTTTTTTTTTGTTGTTGTATTGTATGAGACACAAGAGTAGAGAAGAGAGAGTTTTAGTGTAGAAGATAGGAAGAGAAGAAAGATGTAGTGAAGAACTGTAATACTATGTAATTTTATTTCATGAATGGATAAAACAGACATAATTGTCCCAATTCCTTGGACAATGTTCATTATGATGTGTGATTGAGTGAATGATATATTTTGTATGTGTTTTAATTAATTTTTTTATGTATGATTGTCTATGGTTGATCATATGAATTTTTGATGAACTGGATAAGTTTCAATCATCTCTCTTCTAAGAACTCGTATGAAAAGAGTGCATATCATACGCAAGAAGTGCATCGACAAAGTCTTGAATTGACTCAGAGGATTTTAGAAGGAATGAAGGGAACTTAGACCAAGTGCAAGGAGTGCACAGAATCAAGGAGAGACTAAGTGTTGAAGAACCAGAACAGATAAACAGAAGGAGTGTGGGAATAATTTATTTCAAAGAAATCCTTCTATCCGAGTTTTTCGATATCCTAGGAACATAAGGAGTGTGTGGGAGATCAAAATCCTCAAGGGGACCAAGCTCAGAAGATATATCATGAAGAAATATTCAAAGGGAGTAAGGCTTTGAAGGTTTCACGAGTTATCGGTCAAGATCCGTCCAGGAGGGAGCAAGATAATTCTAGATCATTGTATCTAAGAAAGGTGTGAGATATTTAAGTCTCTTAGTGCACACAGGAGAATAGAATGTCGAAGTGTCGAAGTCTCGAAGTGATTAGGGAACACCCATCATCAAGAGGGACATGTGGTGCAAGATCCACACCTTCAGAAGTTTGTGTACAAGGAGGAGGTGAAATCACCAAAGTAAATCCTAACTGTTGATCGTCAAGGGGGGCACGTGTCAACAGATCTGAGGCTTCAGGAAAAATTGCTTCGAATATTTCAGTTAATAGTTAAAACTTCCAAAACCCGCAGTCCGAAGTGAATCTGTACCGTCAAATCCAGAGGGACGCGTGGCGATGGATCGTGAGCTTCAGGAGGAAGAAAATGTGAGGTGTTGGAACTCACGAAGCCCGAATAGCCGAAGTAGATGGAGATAATTGATTTGTAAGAGGACACACGTCAACTGATTGTGTACTCCATGTAAAACGCTCTGGGAAAAATATAGCGTGGAGAAGTTGAGAATTGATATTTCCAAAGTCCGAAGAGCCAAAGGGGATAGTGTTCATTGGATCCAAGAAGGCACGCGTCAATAAATCATGTACTTTGTATAGAAGTACTTCAGGATGAAGGGAGTGCGAAAGTTTGAAACTTTCGAATCTCAAAAGCCTGAAGTGAAGCTTAACCATCAATCTGCGGGAGACACGCATCGACCGGTCGTGAACTTTGGATAAAAGCATTGCAGAGAAAGTAAGGTTTTGGAGTTGAAAACTATGAAACCCAGATTGCGAAGAAAATCACTATTGTTGATTTGAAAGGGGAACGTGTTGATAGATCCTACAGATATGAGAACATGTGATCCTAAGAGAATGAAGGAAAGGAGGCATATCTGATATGTTGATCAAGAGGCTCCACCCAATATCACAAGATCAATGGTCACACTCAATTGTGGGGACAGAAAGTGCTCGAGCTTTAAAAATTTGAGAGTGGGCTGCAATCGAAACCACGGTATCGCAAAAATGATGCATGGTGATTGGCAGTGAATTATAGGGAGAAAAGCAGTGTGGTCTAAAACCAATTTTGGCCATCTCGCAATCACGTGTTTGTGTGATTTTATAGCCCAAGGTCACATCCAAGAAGGGGATAATGGAAAAGGGGCTAGCGCCTGAAACACGATAGTTCAGGAGCACGAAGGGAGAGGTTGTGGGTTCCATAGAACCTACACCAAAATGTCGAAAGATTCTGTGTCTAATTACAAAGTGAGACCATCAAGGTTTCAGAGAGCTGATTTGGTTCGCATAATCGAAGATCCTTGACTGGGATTTCACGTAGCCTGAAGGAGAGTATGGGGGGTGGCATCAAAATTACAATATACATTTATAAGGAAATGTTTCCTTCAAGGGATTTGCCCTGAACCCCTAGTCGGGAAATCCCCCCCTGCAAACCCCCTGCATGGAGGGGTGTACAGTCTTCATGGGGTATAAACACGGTTGAAAACAAAGACCTCTAAATTATGAATATAATAAGGCTCTACAACCAACAATCTCCCACTTGGAGACTGATCACAACAACTCCACCATTGTTATATATGTTTGACTATGATCCTTCTTGGACCTGGAAAATTTCTCATATCCTCCTTCATACATGAAGTCCGAGAAGGAACTCAACTTCTCTCTGGTTACTACCTTTGTTAACATGTTTGTAGGATTCTGGCTAGTATGTATCTTTTCCAACTTCAATTGTCCATCTTCAAAAGTTGACCTTATGAAATGGTACTTGAGTTGTATATGTTTAGTCTTAGAATGGAAGGATGAGTTATTTTCAATATGAATGAAACTCTCGATGTCGCAATACAACCTTCTATTCTTCTGCTTCTTTCCCAATTCCTTCATAAACCTTTGTAACCAAATCATCACTTTACTAGCCTTTGTAGCAACAACATACTTTGCTTCTTTTGTTGAAAGTGCAACAACCCTTTGCAGTTTCGAAATCCAAATCATATACCTACTCATAAATCCCACTGCATGGGCAATATATGGTCTTGTGCAAACCATCGCATACATCAAGCTTCCAACTGCTGAAGAATAGGGGACCCTGGACATGTATTATATCTCCTCCTGTGTCTTGGAACACATTTCCTTGGTTAATTTGAAATGGTTGGCCAAGGTGTACTAATTGGTTTTTCATTCTGCATTCTAAACCTCTCCAATACCTTCTTATGTACTGACCCTAAGACAATGTCAATTTTCGATTTTTCTGGTCTCTTGTTATTCTCATACCAAGGATTTTCTTTGCAACACCCAAATCCTTGATCACAAATGAATTATCTAATTTATTCTTGAGCACATTTATATATTTCATATTATACCCTACAGAAATCATGCCATCTACATACAATATAAAGATAATATAGCTTCCATTTTCTAGCCATCCAAAATAAACACAGTGATCACAATGACATCTACTATAACCTTATTCTGTCACAAACCTGTCAAACTTCAAATACCACTGCTTTGCGGATTTTTTAGGCCATATAATATCTTCTTCCACCTGCATACAAAATTTTCCTTCCCTTTGACCTCATACCCCTCTGGATGCTACATATAAATCTCTTCATCCAAATCCCCATGGATAAAAGTGGTTTTTACATTTAATTGTTCAAGATGCTAATATTATATTTCCACGAGACTTAAAATTATTCTAATTGAAGTCATTTTAACAACATGAGAAAATATTTCATCAAAATCTATACCTTTCTTTAGTGCAAACCCCTTTACAACAAGTCTATCCTTGTACCACATTTTTCCTCCATCTTCTTCCTTGAAACTGTAAACCCATTTATTCTGCAATGCTCTTTTTCCTACAGACAATTGAAACAAGTCCCAAGTCTGGTTATTTACCAAGGAATCCATTTCCTCTTTCATTCCTTGGTCCCACTTCCTTTTAGTGTATACCTGCATTACCTCTTCACAACTTTCTGGTTCACCAGAATCAGTCAACAATAAATAATACAATGAAGGAGAGTATCATTCAAGGGGTCTACTTAACTTGGTAGATAGTCTAACAACACTTGCAAGAGTTTGAGGTKCATGYTGGTCTTGTTGTTTTAGATTTTTATTTTTTGGTACCTTTGGAAACAAAAAATCAGTGATCTCATCAAGCACTATGTATTTTGTTTTTTCTTCTTCCCATTTCCTTCCCTGCAACTRATCTTTATGCATCACCTTCTCACTGAATATGACATATCTACTACAAATTATTTTTTTATTTTCATAATCCCCTAAGTTATAACTAAAATAATTAACACCATATCCAATAAAGGTACAATTCTTGGATTTTTCTTCAATCTTTTCTCTATTTTCTTTATCAATATGGACAAATGCTTCACAACCAAAATTCTTCAGAAATGAATAATTTACCTTTTTACCTATCCATTCCTCCTTTGGAATGCCAACATCCAAAGAACTTGAAGGTCCTTTGTTTATGAAGTAAACAACAATATCTACAACATTTTCCCAAAACTGTAAGGGAAACCTTGCATGCAATCTCATACTCCTTGCATGCTCATGATTGTCATGTTCGTCCTCTCTGACACACCATTTTCTTGTGGTGTTCTTGGAACTGTATTCTCTCTACAAATCACATGGTATGAAAAATACTCTGAAAATGCCTTGTTGCAATATTCACCTCCATTGTCTAATCTGAGACACTTCAACCTTTTTCCTGTCTCATTCTCAACCAAATCTTTCTATTTCTTAAAAGTATTAAAAACATAATTTTTTTGTCGAATCCAATAAACCCAAGTTTTTCTTGTTGCATCATCAATAAAAGTAAAATAATAACAAGAGCCACCAAGAGATGATACCCGAGTTGGTCCCCATACATATGTATAAAAAATATCTAACTTTTCACTCTTCTTTACCTTTCCACTTCTGAGAAATCTGACTCTCTTCTATTTTCCATAAACACAGTGCTCACAGAAATCCAAATCAATTTGTTTAATATATGGAAACAAATTTTTTTTGTGAAGTATCTGCATCCCCTTCTCACTCATGTTTCCAATCCTATGATGCCACAGTGATCTTTCCACTCCCGTGGAATCTAAAGAGATAGAAGAGTGAGTATTGCCAATAAATAAATACAATGTACCTACCTTCTCTCCTTTTTATATCACCAGTGATCCTTTGGTGACCTTCCATGCCTTATCTGTAAATATAGATATACAACCTTCACTTGCCAACTTCCTAGTTGAAATTATATTTTTCCTTAGATCTGGAACATGTGTTACCTCTTTCAATAACCATTGGTTTCCATTCTTTTGCTTTATTTTTATCTTTCTCATTCCAACAATTTTTCATGGTGCATCATCACCCAAATGAACCTATCCAAAATCACCTTGAACATAATCCAGAAAATGTTTACTATGGGGTGTGGCATGAAATGAAGCCCTTGAATCTACCACCCAATACTCATAAATATTATCTACATAAAGAATCAAAGCATCTTGTAACACATCACATGTTACATTTTCTTCGTGATTTTTCTATTGTTATCCATCTCTTTGTTTCTCTGGAGCTTTGCAGTCTTTCTTCATATGTCCTTTCTTCCCACAATTCCAACACTCCATATTTCCCATCTTGGATTTGGATATTCCCTTCCTAGACTTCCCATGGTTTCGTTGACTCTTTCCTCTTTCCATTTGTTTATCCTTGTTTTCCACAGTCAAAGCATTACTTGATGTCTCACATGTGCTTTTCCTTCGAATTTCCTCCCTAAGGATAACACCAACAACATCATCAAAATTTAAGTTGTTTGAACCAAAGACAAAGTTACTTACAACCATGACCAAGCTATTCCTTCTTTCTGGCAATGAACATAGAATCAAAAGATCCCTAATCTCATAATCAAATCTCAATTTTATAGAACTTAACTGACTAATGACTATGTTAAACTCATTTAAATGGTTAGTAACAAGCCCACCTTCTGACATCTTCATATTAAACAAATGCTTCATTCAAATACCTTGTTGGAGGCTAAGGGTTTTTCATACAATGAAGTGAATTTCTTCATCAGATCCTTCATTGTCTTTTTGCTTGAAATGTTAAAATCCACCATTGCTGCCAGGCACAACTGTATGTTTCGTTCTCTTAATAATATCCCATTATTCATCTTTCCTACTCATCGGCTTCTTTTCTTTCCCATTCATTTGTATGTAAAGATCCTTATGATATAGATAATCTTCCATTTGTATCTTCCACAACTAGAATTTTTGGCCGTTAAATTTCTTGACCCTAAAATTTCCTTCTTTCGTCATTGTTCCCACTCGAACAAGGAACCCTCTTTCTTTCTTGCGAGTTACCTTTCGCTCTGGTACTAGTTGTTAGAAAAACATGATCACAGATAAATAAAATAAAACAAATTCGAAAATAAAACACAGAACATACACAATACAATAGAGATAAAGATATACATGGTTCACCGAATATGGGCTATGTCCACCAAAGAAATTTCCAGGTCCTTCCTTTTTATTATCTAGAAAAATGAAGGGATACAACCTACAACACACCCACTATAACTTTCTCTTCTTTCTCTCAGTCTCCTCTCTCATAATACATGAAATCCAATACACCATTGCAATATAAATGACCTTATACAATAGAAAAAGAGTTTCCTTCTTGGGGAAAAAACCTTAACATAATATCTATCGTCATATCTATGACTTAATGATGAATGATCAAGATTGACTATGAAATTACAATATACATTTACAAGGAAAATTTTCCTTTGGGGGATTCACCCCTAAAACCCCGCTGGCTCTCGAACCCCCAGCCAGGAAAACCCCCCTTAAACTCCCACCCACGTGGAGGGGTGTACAGTCTCCATGGGGTATAAAAATGACTAAAAACAAAGACCTCTGAATTAGGAAGATAATTAGGCTCCACAACCAACATGGTTATCCTTGACGGGTTAAATGGCTCCGTTAGCCAATGAGTTGATATCCCCTATAAAAATAGATATGGAAGGTTTTCCAAAGGGTTCTAACTATTAACTAACCAATCCCTAATATTTACAATGTTGACTAAAACAGATAGTTAATTACAAAAATGTACAAATTCTTACAATTGATACAAAAAGTACAAGATTTTGAAAACCTTGTTAAATGAAGATTTTGAAGAAACTATGAAACTAAATGTTAGGAAAAAACTAATTATAAAATATAAACTAATATTTAAAACATATTATATAAACCATAATCAAAGTGAAATGATGAAATCATTTTGGGTTAACCTTATAATAAATGACTTACATTCAAAATCAANTTTGAAAACCTTGTTAAATGAAGATTTTGAAGAAACTATGAAACTAAATGTTAGGAAAAAACTAATTATAAAATATAAAATAATATTTAAAACATATTATATAAACCATAATCAAAGTGAAATGATGAAATCATTTTGGGTTAACCTTATAATAAATGACTTACATTCAAAATCAACCAAACAAAATAACATCACACCAAACATATTTCTAAGAGAATACACATACCTATCATGAACAAGAGCACTGATTAAATCTAGTAATCAAATCCTTTTACATAGATATAAATTATGTTACCCACAAGTAAGAAAAAACCTCAATGATAAATAGCTAAAATGCAAATTTAAGAATTCACCAAATTTCTAAACCAACACATTTAACAAGAACTTGTAAACTGTAATTGATAAAAACCACCACATTTAACAACAACTTTTATCCATTTTCAATGAAATAAAATGTAATTGATAAAAACCAACACATTTAACACCAACTTTTATCCATTTTCAATGAAATAGTTGATAAGGTCCGAATAATGAAAAGAAATTTGAATATTATTCTTGAAAAACAAATATCCAAAGATTAATAAATAATGCATC
>JZKD02S2261383.1:16266-33106 GCA_000966675.3 Picea glauca
GAATGGAACTATTTGAAAAGGTTGATTCTGTAGCTCATTATAATTATCAAGATTTTAATAGGGGCCCTTTAAATTTTGTAAAAATATAAGGGGAGTTGTTGGGGCCCAACAGGCTGTCATGTAATACATAGGAAATCGCAAACCCCAAAGATAAGGCTGCCATTCAATCATTTACAGTCAATGTATAAATTCAATTGCAGTCACGAACAGTCAAAACCAAGCTGCCATACGATGGGTAATGGTAAAAAATTGTAGAGAATAACATACCCTCCGAAAATGAAAAGGGGATACAAAACGCAGAAGGTATTGAGTTGATCATAGAGAGAAGGGATAAACAACGAAGATGTATTCAATCCAAAAAAGGCACATGATAATCATTCAGCCAAGAACAATCAGCAGGGGTAGACGGCTGGGTGAATTATCCTTCGCTTATCATCCACACATAGAAAAGCAGGGTGTTTAGATCTATAGGTCTATCAACACCGAAGTGACAACCATATATCAGGCTCCTGGCCGACTGCTTAGGTGTGTACTAATGAGTTAGGGACGAAGAAAAAAAATATAAACCGCAAATCATCACAAATCAATAAAACTATAGGATGGTCAAGACATGCAGGGTTATAAATCCAAGGGAATCAATCAACATCGAGGTTAAGGCTATGGGGAAAATCAGTCATCAATTAAAATGCTAAGTTAATCATTTTCTTTACCCAATTAAACATACAAACTAAGAGCGTAAAGTATATTAATAATCTACCATGCAGAAATAAAGGAAGTGCACCGTATCCCAAGTAGCCCACTCTGAGTTGTTGTCCCGCGTGCTCCATGCTGCTCCCATTTGGTGACCGATGAGACTTCACAGGTACCTCCCAGCCAATGCTAGGGGTACTCTTCTTCCCCCTTCGCCCCCCGAGCCGCAAAGGGGACACACACACTAAACCAAAGAATCACCTAGCTCCTAGCTCGCCTCACAAGGACAAGCTACCACTCCTCACTGAACTGGGTATCCCAACTCCCACAAGCTAAGTCAGTCAAGTCTAAAATTCTGCAGCGTAACATTACGCAAAACAGAAGAGATCCATCCTCCTCCTCCTCCCTCCTTTATATAGATTTTCTAAGTGAAAAACTTTCCCAAAATCCCTTTTAATTTATTGTTCATTAATTTAATTCATAATAATCCTCCCTGTACATGTGTCACCCATCCTCTTCATTGCACCATAAATTAATTTCCTCAATAAATTAATTACCCCCATTTCCCTCACCCACCTAAAATCATTCCTAGAATCGCTCCTAAGTGTCCCCGTATTTCCTTACAAGTTTTAATGACTTTCCCCCTTACTAATTTACTAGTTGAGTTTAAATTATAAAGTTCTTAAATGCTAGATACCTTACTAAGTTGGACTTTCTGCTTTGTCCTTGTGTTTCCCCTTTCTTTTTATGTTTCCCTCTTTTTCCTAGTTTCCTAATTCTTTTAAATTTCCCTCTTTCCATTTTCATTTAAAATTCAAATTGGAAAGTGTAGAAAATCAACTTTTTCCCTTTTTCCTTTTTAATTAATAAATTTTTAATTAACATAAGAGACAAAACAATTATTTCCCCTTTTTCCCCCCTTTTTTAAATTTTATCCCCCAATTTTTTATTTATTTTTTATAAATTAATGAATTGCTTACCCCTTTCTTGTCACGTGGTTAATGACAATTATCATTATTATTTATTTATTTTTATTTTTATTGTTATATAAATATATATTTTTATTTTTATCACAAGTATCTCTTAGACCTAAACTTTAATTTCCTAGGTTGGGCAACATTTTATTAGGGAATTTGTTTTAAATCTTTCTCATCACAATATTTGTTCTAAGACCCTATAAGTTTATTCATTTATTATTTAACAATGTGACGTGCCCTTCAGGACGCAGTAGGTGCTCCAAGGGTGCCACTCGCCCCATTCTGTTTCCTTGCGCGACGTGCCCTTCAGGACGCACTACGTGCTCCAAGGGTACCACTCACCTCTTTCCATTTTTCTTTCACGATGTGCCCTTCAAGATGCACTACGTGCTCCAAGAGTGCCACTTGTCTCTTGACTGAGTTGGTAGACATCAAAAACCCCTAGAGTCAATACTCTGCCATGTGATCTTGTGGGAGACTAAGGGCCTCTAAGGATCAAGGCCCCTGCCTTATTGCATGCCCTTTAGAATCATCGTGAGCGATTGTCACAGTCGACCCTCATGGCATCATGGGTCTTCTCGAAATAGGTAGTCGTTAACCTACAGTTCTAGCCACGATGAGAGTGCTAGTACGATGTGGCAAGGATGTTGTCCACACCTCTCCCTCAATGTCTCTGGTAGTCATGCGTGACCCCTCTACTCCACATGTGAGTCTAGTCAGCAATCTATCGTCAGCCTGCATCATCAATGAATCATGTCAGATATAGTATACAATATCATATCATCTAATCAGATGCACAAATGTCAGATATACAACAATCAAACCCCCAATAGTTCACTCCCTGTCTCGATCTGGATTCCAAGGGGTTCCATCGATGCCTCTGCATCCTCAAGGTCCAAAATCCTGCACACTCAGGAAGATCGAGTCAATAACACCTATCTATGTCAATGCAAGCAAATAACATGTCATCAATTTATAATGCCTCATAATCATAAATCAAATGCCCAAAAGTATAATAATATGGATCACTTGCGAGCAAGTGTCCTCAAATAGTAAGTTCGCTTAGTGCGCGCAAGAGCAGGATGTTACATACACCCCCTCTTGGTCTAAACTTCATCTCGAAGTTTCACAGTATATAAGTGCTGAAATAATGTGTATCATAGTATCATAAGTCTATCTATCCAACAAAAATGGAACTGTTGGCGCATATCATATGCGTCCTCCGAGGTCGTCGGGTGCGAACTATAGTTGTCCCATTGGACCTTAACCTCATCTACTATTCGACGTCATAGCTGTCGAATGTGATGATCCAGGATGCAGATCAGCTCAGCCGTCAATGCACCCTCTTTCAACACCCGCAAGGTTCTCAAGTCAAAACATGTCTAGGATCTCTAATGACAATGTCTCATACAGATATATGAAAGACATCATGCATACGCCTCAAGAATCAGGCAAGTCTAGTCATCAGGCCACATGCCTCTCTTTTCCACATTCTCGTAGGATCCCACGAACCTAGAAGATAGTTTAGCCCCTTTTTCAAACTTGATCGAACTAGTATGCGGTTTCCGCCGCAAAAATACTCAATCGCCACATCATAACTACGGTCGACACGACACGCATCGACATAACTCTTTTGTCGATCCTACGCTTCCTTGAGCCTTTGTCTTATATTTTGCATTTAATATTCCATTTCTTGGATCACTTCCGATCCCAGCAAGACCCTATCCTCAACCCAATCCCAACTCAAAGGCGTCTAACATGGTCGCCCATAAATAAACTCGAAGGGCGCCATCTTAATGGTGCTTTGGTAATTGTTGTTAAAGGTGAATTCTACCAGTGGCAAGAATTGTTCCCAATGCTTCTGTTGGTCCATCACGTACATGCACAACAGGTATTCCAAGGTCTAGTTCATTCGTTCGGTCTTCCCATCAGTCTCCGGGTGATACAAAGTACTAAAGTTAAGTTGGGTTCCCAAGAACTCTTGGAAACTAGTCCAAAATTGTCCAGTAAACACCAATCCTCGATCAAATATATTCCTCTTAGGTACGCCATGTAGCCTCACAATCTCATTGATGAAAACTCTAGCTATGTCAGGTTCCTGATGCATCATACGCACATGGATAAATGAACACTCTTCGTCAGACTGTCGACTACCACAAAAATCGAGTCGTGTCTCCTTGCTGTCAGTGGAAATCCATCAATGAAATCCATCAAAATAACCTCCCATTTAGATTCTAGAATAGTGTGCGACTGTTGTAATCCTGTTGGATGTCTATGTTCGGCCTTTACCTGCTGACACTCTAGACATCTGACCACATAGTTGACTATGTTTGACTTCATCCCTTTCAAGAAGAATGAGGGTTTAAGGTCTGCCCTCATCTTCGTGACTCCCAGGTGAGCCATGTACATTGCTCTATGAGCCTCATTTAGGATCAAGCTCCTCAACTCGTCGTTCAGTGGTACATAAATCTGATTTTTAAACCTCAATAATCCATCATCATCCAATGTAAATCCTTCAAATCTTGGTACCATCATTGTGTTTTGTCCAATAAAATCCTCGACCTCTTTGTACCAGTCACCGTCACACTATAAATTTATAATATTTTCACGTAGATTCATCTGAAGAGGTAACGCCGACAAGATGTGTGGTCTCTGACTTAATGCATCTACCACTCGGTTCACTGTTCCTTTTATGTAAGTAATATTGAAGTCGTACTCACTAAGTAACTCCGACCAACGCCATTGTTGCGCGTTCAGGTCGCTTGGCATAAAGATGTGTTGTAGTTCACAGTGGTTTGTCCTTAGTTCAATTTTTTTTCCAACAAGGTAGTGTCTCCAAACCTTCTAGGCATATACAATGGCTAACATCTCCAAATCGTGTGTTGCATAGTTCTCCTCATGCCTTCTCAGTTTTCTCGAGATGTAAGCGATCACTCGACCATCTTGCATCAAGACTCTGCCTAAGCCTTCCTTGGATGTGTCAGTACATACCAAGAAGTCTGTGTCCATGTCAGGGACCTTTAGTATCACTATTGTTGTCAACAACTCTTTGAGCCTCCGAAATGCTTCTGTGCATTTCTCGGTCCCAACAAAATTCTTGTTCTTCTTCTGCAATTCTATGATCACATTTGCTATTTTCGAGAATCCCCCGACGAATTGTCGATAGTATCCTGCTAAACCCATGAAGTTGCACACTTTCGGGACACTCGTCGGCATAGGAAATTCCATAATGGCCTAGACCTTTGCTGGATCCACGATGATACCTTAGTTGGAGATGTCATGCCCTAAGTAGAGAATCCTTGATGGATAAAACGAACATTTGGACAACTTCCCATATAATTTGTGCTCTCAGAGACACTATAGTACCAAGCGCAAGTGCTCGTCATGCTCCTCCATCATCCCAGAGTAAATAAAATATAGTCTATGAATACTTGGACGAACTTGTCCAAGTACTCACGGAACACCCCGTTCATCAACTCAAAAATACCCCTGGGGCGTTTGTCAGTCCAAATGGTAAAATTGTAAACTCGTAATGCCCAAACCTCGTATTAAAGGTGGTCTTAGGGATTTCATCCTCCTTGATCCATAACTGGTGATACCATGATCACAAATCGATCCTGGAAAACACCATCGAACCTTCATCTGATCGAACATATCATCAATCCTCAGCAATAGATAGTGATTCTTGAACGTTGCCTTCTTCAATTCATGGTAGTCAATGAAGAGTCTCCATGGCTCATCCTTCTTTTGTATAAAAATAATAGGCGCACCCCACAGTGACACACTTTTTTAGGTCTATAGTAAACTCCAATTCCCTCTCAGGCGACATCCCAGTTAACTCCTCAAGAAATACGTCTTCAAACTCTCTCACCACCGGAAGGTGTTATAGACCTTCCGCTACTCCCTTTTCAATGCAAGGATCACATAGAGATTACATCCCTTGTGCATGCTCTTCCATAGCTGCAAGGAAGAGATGAACCTCAGGGAAACTCCCTGATTCCATCCTACAATCATGCGTCTTTTTCCCTCATCATCGACCAAACTCAACCATTTCATCCTACAGTTGAGTATCACCTCATGCGATTCCAACATGTCCATACCAATCATGACGTCAGAAGATCCTAAGCTTGTGACGTACAAGTTGGCCCTGGTGAAAAAATCTCCCTGGTTAAGGGTACAGCTCGTAACCCTTCCTCCAACCTTTTGTTTGGCTCCCAAAGCCATCTTTACAAAGATAAACTCATCCTGGTCGACTGCCTTTATCTTAATCCCTTTTAGTGTTGCATCAGAAATGAAACTCTCGGTAGCATTGGGATCTATCAAATCTAAGGGTGTGGTCAATGACGATCACTGACGTCTCGAGAACAGTCAACTGGTGCTCTACTTGGCGGTTATTCACCACTGCAAGAATCCAATGGGCCTTGCCCAAAACTCCCATGGTAGTGGGTCCAGCTGATCCATATGCTCTATCCCTCTCCTCTGGGAAGTAATGTTGGTAATGTGGCTCCCTACAATCCAACACTTTCTTTGGTCCAATATTCTTGGTACTCGAAGTAGAAGTTGAATTCTAACAATAAGGCCTAACTCGAACTTCTTGACCTTAATCTTCTAGGTAATTTGATGCGGAGCATATTGAAACAGCTCCAAAATGGGCCTCACACTCGGGTACCATGCGACTGCCTTGTCGCAAGGCGTCGAACTCATTGAGTTGATGCTCAACAAATTCCTCAAAAAGATACCTCTCCTAGAACCGTCCCCCGAACAATTCCCATAACACGTCGTCGACGACCATGTTCAAAAGTGGCAGGAGCATCTTCCGTCATAGAAGAGCGCTCCTCTTCAGTCGAAATACCACCATGCAGACCTTCATGCTGGGGGCCATAATCGCAAAGTGTGAAGCACAACGCCTTTCTCTAAAACTGTGCCTCGATGGCACAACCATCCATGACACTTGTGGAATCGAGAATTGAACTCTGTCGAGTTCTCGGTGGATGTTAATGCTACTAGCTAGGGTGTGGTGCGGTCCCTCAGGGGTATAGGTGCCCTGGCCTCATCTCAATACCGATAGTGAATCAAGGCCCTTAACATTACCTAGAAGGGCCTTGTTAGACCATCATCATCCCTTACTACAAGTGAACCCAGCCCAAGGAATTTTTCATCCCCTTGGGGGTTCGACTCCGAGGGTGCGGGAACTTCTGGAGGTGTCACATCTCCTTCCATGGCACCACGTTGCGACCCTCTGAGGCGTCCTCTAAATGCGATCACCATATGGACACGTTAAGGTTTTTCATTAACGAAAGGGTTAATACTCCCAGTTTTACTGTGGTGGAAATCCTGGCGATCCACATTCGTAAGGTTCAACCTTCTCTGATACCATATGTAACGACCCCATCGTTACGACTACAAGTGAAGTAGACAATGCATTTTTGTTTTTTGTTTTTAGGAGGAAGGTAACAATGACAACAGTTCAACCATGCAACTGACAATGAACACCAAGCACGTAGATCAAGACAATAGACAACCACAAGTTAACATTTTCTCAATGAGCAACTGGGTGACACATGCGTAAATCAAGGAAAGATGTGACTACCCACCCACACAACACGATAACGCCTACAAGATAAAGGACAACATCCATGATTCGACACATTGGATTCGACGACCATAAAAGATCCCTCCTGGAAAGCAAGAGACAACACAAAAGTTACAACCAGTACCGCCCAAAATAAACGCTCATCAACCACATAGGGTGGCATGCGATCCTAAGCCGGGATATTGTGTGTGCTTCTTTATCCACGCGCCCAATGATCCAATCTCAAGAAACCATGTTGCCTTAGTGCGATGGGTGCACTAGGGACCCATGCGCAACCAGAATAATTCCAACCCTTCGTCCCTGAATAAAATCCATTCTTGCAGCTACCTTTCAAAACACTCAAAGGCTCACTAGGTCCTTAACTAGTTCCTAGTTGGGAAACCTTAAGGTTGTTATAAGGAGATGATCCTAAACTTAATAATCAACCAAAATGATTAATCATAAGGAGAAAACTTTTATAGGCAATCAATGCATTAAACATCTTAACCAAGGATCTAAATTAAAAAGAAATGGTTAATCTAAGCGAAGGGGGTAAAACCTCACTCATAAATGTATCATCGATAAATAAAAATATCGCCAATTACAACTGCAACTGTAGCTATCTACTCAATTCGCAATTTAGTGAATTCTCTAATTAAAACATAACCTATACTACTATCTTGTAAGAATATAAATGTTGTCTTTAAATAAAAACCAAGACAATATACCTCTGTCCAACTTCAATTTAAAAGTTCTAAATTTGTCGGTTGAAACACACGGTTATGACCAATTAACAACCAAAAGGGATTCGCTGCCTTTAAGGGGCGCAGTGGTTAATCTGTTGTTTAAACTCGTTGTACTAAAACACTTCTAAGGATTGAAGAACCAATTGGTTGTGGGAAAACGCTAAGAGTTAGCCAAGTAAATTGATTTTAAAAAAAGGAAAAACGCAGGGTATCATAACTCGCTTTCATTCAAGCATCTGCACAAAATGTTGAGCTGATACAATATCACAGTGTTTTTACCAAAGATAGAGTAAATTTGCTGTCAAATAATTATTGTCACGATTATTAGAAGAAAAAAAACACAGTAAATTAGCGATGGATACAACGTTGTCCTTCATCAATGCTATACTGTCATTCACCAAGAAGTTGTTGACAATCAAGGATATAAAAAAACTCGTTGTCGATAAAAGTGATGTTCCAGCTGCTAAACCATGAATCCATTAGTTTTCTGCATTTAATTCGTTGTCTGTGATTTTTGTCGTTCAATAAATTAGATGGCGTTTTAGTTCTCTACTTGATCATTGTCTAAAACGGTGGCATGATATCTCGTCATTCAAATCGTAGAGGTCTTGTGATAATGTTGTATGTTCAGAACACGTGAGTAAGTTGTCCATTATAAATCAATGACTAACCTAGAAATAACTGTCCAACTTATAAAACAAGGTGTTGTCTATCTACATTAAAATTTTTGTCAAAAACATTATAAATTCACTATCCTCTAAGCAATACAACATGCTGGCTAAAAATGGAACAAATACCTGCGTTATCTAAAAACAATACAATTAAATTCCACATCTACATACACGCATTAGAATTTATATTACAGTTAAACAAATGTTTACTATTAAATTCATGGTCATAAATCCATACTCAAAAACCAACCAATTGCATTCACGCTCAGTCGTATGCATAACGTTGTCCAATGAATATTTGTCATCAATCCAGGCCAATGCCCATCCATTCAATGCCAATCCATTAAAACACAGGTAGCTCTTGGTTCAAAATGCAAGTATGAAGTAAATGCCGACAAAAGGCAGGGATGGTCAATCCAACGCAGAAAAAAAAAAAGGCAATGATGTGCATGCTATCCGCTAGCAACAACATCCATGATGTAGGAATAACATTCTACAACAAAATCGCTACCCAAGACGCAGGGAAAAACACTACCTATTTACTCAGAAAGTATGCTACCCATTTACACACTCCAATGCACGGTAATTATGCCCACCATTATAGTCATACAAAAATAATTTCCCCAACTAAATACACAGTCAACGCAACAGTCCAATCACGGTCCTTCATAAATTTTTGGGGATAACGGTGTTGAATACAACCTATATCTTTTTGCGATGTGAACATGATCACAGTGAAATTGAACGGCTTGAATCATTTAGATTGAACTATCTAGATTAATAATTAATTTGTCTAAATAAAAGGAAATCGTTGTTATATATATAAATACGGTCTGAAAAAATATGCATTTACTGTCTAATTAAAATGGATGAATAGGCAATCAATAGAAAACTAAATTGTAGTCCATATAGAGGATCATGCTGGTAAAAACACCGATGAATCGCACATTAGCTAAGGGATAAGGTTCTCATGTAATACATAGGAAATTGTAGACCCCAAATATAAGGCTACCATTCAATCGTTTATAGTCAATGTATAAATTCAATTGCAGTCACGAACAGTCAAAACCAAGCTGCCATACAATGGGTAATGGTAAAAAATCACAGAGAATAACATACCCTCCGAAAATGAAGAGGGGATACAAAACACAAAAGGTATTGAGTTGATCGCAGAGCGAAGGGATAAACAACGCAGAGGTATTCAATCCAAAGAAGGCGCAAGACAATCATTTAGAAAATAACAATCAACAGGGGTAGATGGTTGGGCGAACTATCCTTCGCTCATCATCCACACACAGAAAAGCAGGGAATTTATAGCCATAGTTCTATTAACATCGAAGTGACGACCATAGATCAGGCTCCTGGCCGACTACTCAGGCGTGGACTGATGAGTTAGGGACGAAGGAAAAAATATAAACTGTAAATCATTACAAATCAATAAAACCATAGGATGGTCAAGACATGCAGGGATCGAAATCCAAGGGAATCAATCAACAATGAGCTTAAGGCTATGGGGAAAATCATCCATCAATTAAAATGTTAAGTCAATCATTTTATTTACCCAATTAAACATACATACTAAGAGCGTAAAGTATAATAATAATCTACCATGCAAAAATAAAGGAAGTGCACCATATCCCAAGTAGCCTACTCTGAGTTGTTGTCCTGCGCGCTCCGTGCCTCTCCCTCTTGCTGATCGATGAGACTTCACCAGTACCTCCCAGTCAACGCTAGGGATAATCTTCTTCCCCCTTCGCCCCCCGAGCCACAAAGGGGCCATGCACACTAAACCAAAGAATCAACTAGCTCCCATCTCACCTCGCAAGGCTAAGATACAACTCCTCACCAAGCTGGGTATCCTAACTCCCACAAACTAAGTCAGTCAAGTCTGAAATTCTACAGCGTAACGTTACGCAAAACAGAAGAGATCCATCATCCTCCTCCTCCCTCCTTTATATATATTTTCTAAGTCAAATACTTTCCCAAAATCCCTTTTAATTTATTTTTCATTAATTTAATTCATAATAATCCTTCCCGTACAGGTGTCATCCATTCCCTTCATTGCACCATAAATTAATTTCCTTAATAAATTAATTACCCCCATTTCCCTCACCCACCTAAAATCATTCCTAGAATCGCTCCTAGGTGTCCTCATATTCCCTGACAAGTTTTAATGACTTTCCCCCTTACTATTTTACTATTTGAGTTTAAATTAGAAAGTTCTTAAATGCTAGATACCTTACTAAGTTGGAATTTTTGCTTTGTCCTTGTGTTTCCCCTTTCTTTTTATGTTTCCCTCTTTTTCCTAGATTCCTAATTCTTTTAAATTTCCCTCTTTCCCTTTTTATTTAAAATTCAAATTGGTAGGTGTAGAAAATTAACTTTTTCCCTTTTTCCTTTTTAATTAATAAATTTTTAATTAACATATGAGACAAAACAATTATTTCCCCTTTTCCCACTTTTTAAAATTTTATCCCCCAAAATTTTTTATTTTTTTTGTAAATTAATGAATTTCTTACCCCTTTCTTGTCACATGGTTAATGACGATGATCATTATTATTTATTTTATTTTATTTTTATTGTTATATAAATATATATTTTTATTTTTATCACAAGTATCTCTTAGACCTAGACTTTAATTTCCTAGGCTAGGCGACATTTTATTAGGGAATTTGTTTTAAATCTTTCTCATCACAGTATTCGTTCTAAGACCCTATAGGTTTATTCATTTATTATTTAGCAACACAACGTTCCCTTCAGGATGCACTAGGTGCTCCAAGGGTGCCACTCACCCTATTATGTTTCCTTACGCGACGTGTCTTTCAGGACGCACTACGTGCTCCAAGGGTGCCACTCGCCTCTTTACATTTTTCTTGCGCGACGTTCCCTTCAAGATGCACTACGTGCTCCAAGGGTGCCACTCACCTCTTGACTGACTTGGTAGAAATAAAAAACCCCTGGAGTCAATAATGTGCCAGGTGATCTTGTGGGAGACTAAGGGCCTCTAAGGAATAAGACCCTTGCCTTATTGTGCGCCCCTTAGAATCATCATGGGCAACTGTCGAAGTCAGCCCTCATGGCAACGTGGGTCTTCTCAAACTAGGTAGTCGTTAACCTACAGTTCGAGCCATGACGAGAGTGCTTGTAGGCTATGGCAGGCCTATATTCCACACCTCTCCCTTAATGTCTCTGGTATTCATGCGTGACCCCTCTACTCCACATGTTAGTCTGGTCGATAAGCTATCATCAACCTGCATCATCAACTAATCATGTTAGATATAATATCCAATATCGTATCATCTAATCATATGCACAAATGTCATATATACAACAATCAAACCCCCAATAGTTCACTCCTTGACTCGATCCGGAGTCCAAGGGGTTCCATTGATTCCTCTGCATCCTTGAGGTCCAAAATCCTGCACACTCATGAAAATCGAGTCAATAACACCTGTCTATGTTAATGCAGCCAAATAACATGTCATCAATTCATAACACCTCATAATCATAAATCAAATGCCCAAAAGTATAAAAATCTGGATCACTTGCGAGCAAGTGTCCTCAAATAATAAGTTCTCTTAGTGCATGCAAGAGCAGTATGTTACATGGTGTCACATTCGTTTATTAGGGTTGACCCAAGGAATGTGCCCCCTTCACTTTCCTCAGTCCCCTGGGTGGAACCATTCACTTATCAAGGTCTCTTTGGCAAAGGTAACTAGGAATATCACTGAGAACTCAAGAGACTCACTACTAAAAATAATTACCGAGAAAATAACCAACAACAACCTTTCTTCCACAATGAAATTATCAAAGGAATCCAATATTCAGGCTTGAAAACTTGGTTCTTCAACAATGCAACTCACACAGGAGTCCACTCTTCATGCATGACAACCTGGTTCTTCGATAATGCAACTCACATAAGAGTTCACTATTGAGGCTTGGAAACTTGGTTCTTCTATAATCCCGACAATGTGCTTATTCTACAAGCCCAAAAAATTAATTCTCCATGTTGTACTGATCCTCTAGGCTCAAACATCCCTTTCACTATTATACAGTTCCTTAGGTGATCCATCACTTGCCAAGGTATTCTCATGCATTAAAATGTCATCTTGCTGCTAGAATTCCACTAGCAATATAAAACTGGTGGAAATCATCCCATCTACATCACATGCATACAGTTAATATGAGACATCATCATATAATTATAAAATTTCAAATATGTTTTACATAGGAAAACATAATTTCCCAAACACGAGTTTTCTTCTCATAGTTGTTTGGCTCTTGCAACAATATATACTAGTATTCCTTATGGGATTACATCCATCCCATATCCAATACCATTTCCCTTGCAATTTTCTCATTTTCCATGCAACTAAACAAATTGTTAGCATATTATAACAAATTTAAATTATTAATTCCTCAATTTTGTTTATATAGGAAAATAAATATTTCCACCCAAGAGATTTTTTCTCATTATGTTCGGTTCTTACAACTGTAGATATCAATATTTATTATGGGCATACATAATTTCCATATCCAATACCATTCTTCCTGCGATTTCCTCAAATTTCTTGCAGCCAAACAAGATTGTTAGCACTCATGCACATTTTTAGCAGTTCATGAAATGATATTAGAATTCTATCTACCTAGCAATTCAATCATTTCCAACTATTATTCACATTAAAATAGAATTCTACCATTCATCATATTATCTAGAATGAAACTATCATTCATTGTACATGCATTATCAACACATCAAGATTTTCATAATGCAATAAAAATTTACAAATAAATAAAACCAAAGTGCCAATAATCATGGCCACATCTACACAACACATCAATGCATTGATTATGGAATACCATATGTTCATGTCATGTATTCCACCATGTGATTTGGAAGGTATGTCCCATGCCTAAATACACCATCCAAAATCTTCCCCACAACCTGCTTGATCCTTTGGATACCTTCCTCTTCAACCCATACACAACACTAGGAGCATCATTCCTTAGTGCTATTTAGTGTAGGAAAAAAGGTTGCATTCCAATCCTTAGTTACATAGGGAATAACCATTATGCACTTGCATGGCACTATAGCATTTCCATATCCAAACTCATCATGGCCTCACACATGACCATCTCAAATGACATCCATTTTTACAACAGGAGTAATGCCTCCCAATTTAACTCGGTTATGAATTCATAACCAACATAACACAATATGTAGTTAAATTTCCCATAAATGCATTCAAGCAACAAATAATACTTGCATACTCAAGGCCTCCCACCTTTTCATCAATTCGAATATTGATATTATAACATTTATACATTATAACAACCCCAAATGCATACATGCATGGTTGTTATCAATTTACTTGATGATACTTGATCTTTTTACATTTGTAGACGCTTGTCGACTCCCTTCACTAATTTTATTGTTCAATATTTTCTCCATCCTCATTTTTATTCATATGGATGGATACCATAAGAAACAATACCATCATGCCATAATCATTAATTTCCTAAATACATAATCTATTATTAGTTTTATTCAAATATCATTGTCATCATTATTTCACATATATAACAACTTACTACTCTTAGTCTATACTCATGCTACCAGCATGCTCAATGATTTCCATATGCACAAACACACATTGATATGCACTAAGAATTTGATATTTCATGCATATTTCATGCACATGCATTCTATCTTTATTGTATGAATCATGCATCAATTCTATCATGCACTCCAATGCATATACATTTCATAATTAATTAATTATTTAAATTTGTTGTTGTAGATGGTTGTCTTGGAATTTTTGTAGAACCTTGCTTCCCTGTGCACTGTTATCCTACTCAATTGTGCACCCCTAGACCCTATTCTACACCTGCTAGACAAGCCTCACTTGGCCATTCTGCATTTCCAACCACTAGTTGGTCCACTAGTGTTTCCATCTCGCAACTACTTTTATGAAAAGAATCTTGTCCCAACATTTTTTGGCTAAATTATCAATATTCATAGTGTTGTAACATGCACTATTCCAGCTATACATTAACACTACAATCTAATTAACCACTTCCCATTTTTCTTGACCAATCCGGTCTTGGAATACCATTTTCATTGACTGACATTTCAACATTATGAAATACTTTTTTCATGTCTTCTTTCTAATATTATTTGTCTCCCATGGATTTGATAAATATTAAATATCTCTCTTCATTTCATTGAGTGATTTGTTGTGAAGCACTTTTTTTCCATTCAGGACCACCCTACTCCAATGGAAATGCCACGCCTTTCCATTTTCACTTGTACCTTGCTTTTGTTGCACACTCTGATAATAGAGGCATATTTCTTTCTTGTGTGGTTTTAGACAACAGTTTCTAGATCATATCTAACAATTCCTTCTTCCTACATTCCCATGCTTTCTCATATAGATGACTGATCAATTCTTAAGTCACACCTCGTCTGAAGATATACTTTTTCCTTTTCTTGCAACAAGCTTTGTTTCCTTTGTTATATTTCTATCTTAAAGGTTATGGATTCCTCCTTGCTTCTTGTGCATGCAATGGAATTCTTTACTTGTTGGGTTCATACCCTGTGTAAAAATATCTATTGACCTTCCTTTGCAAGCCATTCAATCTCTATAGAATTTGAATACTAATATTACTTTAATTTTATTTAGACCCTTGAAAAACTTGCAACACCTTCCCTATACTTTCCTTTACAATTATTTGATGATTCAACCATCTGCACAAGCTTGACCATT
Organism: Picea glauca; assembly: GCA_000966675.3. NCBI lineage: Eukaryota > Viridiplantae > Streptophyta > Pinopsida > Pinales > Pinaceae > Picea > Picea glauca. Next base: position 31,690 of record JZKD02S2261383.1, read on the forward strand.
TTTCTATCCAATGGACCTTGGGATTAATTTAGAACATACCCACCCAATTATCATTTGCGTAATATTATACTCTTTCTATAAATCCTTTTCACACAACACTCTCTGTAGAGTGCTCTTTTTCTAAATGACAATGCCATGTTAGTAAGCTTAGCCTCTCTTTTATCAAGATATTTCTCTTCAAGTGTGCCTCTAGGATTATGCATAGGTACCATCATGAGTATCTATGTTCTTCCTTGCACAAAAATCACCTTTTTCACTCACCTCTATCGTTTGGGAGGGTTTCTCCAAACTTTGAAACTACTTGGAAAAATCTTCAGATTGAGTAATTACATGGTTCATGGAATTCAATTCCATTTTTCATTACTTGCCATGTAGCTCTTTACTACATCAACCGAATTTTGCAAGATTCTTCCATGTTTCCATAACTATGATACAAAATCCTAGGGTTGAATTCATTTGATTATACCTCTAATTCTACACCATGTGCGAGCAACCATTTTTAATAGAATTATGCATATCATAAAAACTGTCAATTAATGCTACGTGTCCTTTTCCTGCTCAATTCATGAAGAAGCATATCATAATTCTCCAAATTATAATGATTCCAGGTTATTCTCCTATGAATTATATTTCAAATGGATATATTCATTTCCCATTCTGATCTCCGAGTTAAAAGTTATGTCTTCCTCAAAAAAGCCATTTTCACCTAATTTGTGCATTTTCTCCACTGGTGTGATTTTATTGAAAGACCAACTTTTGTCAAATGAAGAAGAAAATATGTCAAGAAATAGAGAAAATTTTGTATGATACATAGATAATAATAACAACATAGAATTCCTAACATCTCTAACAATTTCAATTTGATGTTCTTGTAAAAAAATACAACAATATGAAAATGACAACTTTGTTCTTTTTCGCCCCTTTTTCCATCAATTTTTTATCAAAACTGACTATCTCTAAATATGTGCACTTATCGAGAAATCTCACTAAACCATAGTTTTTTTTCTCTGTGAGTATATAAAATGTCGAATAAATAAAATTTTCTAGTTTTGTGATCTATTGTCACTTTTCCTCCGAAAATCTCAAAAATCCCAAAAAAATGGCCCAAAATAGTGGGTTTTGGCTTATTTTAGTATCCCCATTCCATTCCCCTTAGGATTTACTTGATTACTCCATGGGTTATTTGTGTTTCTATGTTTTGGAATCTCCCAAATATTTTCATCTTAATTTGGACCTTTGCCAATGATATGAACTCGAATCTTTAAAACCCACTATTTTGCAATTTTTGACAAATCCAAGAAGACTTGTGTTGGTCACTATAATTGCTTAATTAATTTCAAACAACCAAGTGAAACATAAATTATCAACCCAGGGAAGTCTTTTGTTTCAAAGATAGCTGCGCACTATATATGCTCAA
>JZKD02S2261383.1:43878-67138 GCA_000966675.3 Picea glauca
TCTGGAATTAATTTGTCAAAAGTTATTTTACAAGCTGCTGCTCAACTCCAATGGAAACACAGACTGTACCATTGAGATCAGAACACATAAAAACCCCAAAAGTGACTAATAGAACTTTGAAAACGGATCATGGCTCATCCGGGCATGACCTCTTCTACATGTGGCCATAAGCTTCCATGAGCTTCTCTTTGGAAAAAACACCTGTAAAAGTCCTCAACAGCCTCTGAAACCTGTCCCAATGTGTTCAGAGCATAACAATTAGCCAAAAATGATTATTCAATCACAGAAAACAAGCATAGGCTCACCAAACCATGTCCTCCATCCATGAGGGCTTCAAACTCCCTGGAGCTTCCTGAAACTTCAATGGTGAAAAACCTGCAGAAGAAGTCTTCAAATGGCCTTGATAACAGTGCCAATGGATTTAGGACGTCCCAAAACCCCTAGCTGGGCTTTCACGGCACCTCAATCGGCCAAAGGATGAAGAAGATAGGCCTCCTGCCATTTTCCTCCTTCAAGCTTGCTGAAATTGGTTCGCCAAAATGCACCCTTGTTGCATGAACCCAACACACATGCCATTTAAGGCGTAAAAACCCGGCACCGGGTGCAACCGTGCCAACGGTGCAAACCGTAGGATGGTTAGGGCGCCTCCAGCCCCTAACCGCCTAGCACCTGGGCGTGTGAATGGTCATGTGACTGCGCGCTAAGGTAAAAAGTGGTTAACACCGTTGCAACCGTTTAACTCCCGCACACTTAAACTAAGGTCACATGTAAAGTCGGCATAGAACCATATTCCAAATCGTTCAAACCATATAAAAAAAATGTGCGTGCACTATTCCACATATGGCATGGTCATATGTTAAATTCTATATAACCACGGGTCGGGGCTAAGCCCCAGCCCGACCCCGCGCCAATATATAAAAGCTTTAATTTAAATAAATTTTCTTACATACATATGTTAAGAAACAAAGCTTGGCGCGTTGGTCGAACATTTATGTGAAGTTGTTACATGGGGGGAGGTCCGGGGGTCGAACCCCACGGCTCCCATAACATTTTATATATAACCAAATAACCAAACAATGAGTGACACGTGGTGCCCTCTGATTGGGCCACGTGTCCTCATATCATTTGCCCATAAACGGACACGTGTCATCTCCTTACTCGCCAGCTATCAGCCAAACGACATCTTCCATGTCACCCTTGTACGGTTGTACGATCCTTCCACGTCAGACCGTACGGACTGTACGGACTGTATTGACTGGTACAGTCAGCATCAAATTTTTTGCTTGTTTGGCTTGGCGAACAGAATGTGATATCTTCTCCATACGGAATCTGTTTGACAAAGTAAATATACTGTCAGAATCAGGAAGACGAGACAGACGCAATGGCACTGTTTTCGTCGCATTCCGAGCACATTGAAATTTGAGCAAAATTTGACCCCTGGTCTAGATTTTGATCACTTGAAATATGGGATGATTTAGATTGCATATCAAATAGTTTCCATGGCTGAAATGTCAAATATATTGCTAAAAAAATTAAAACACAGTCCAATTTTTAAAAAGGAAAGCCATTTAAAAATTTGAAAATAAAAGTTTATTAATTTCTTTTTATAAAAGATGAAATGGGATGCACTTCAAGGAAATACTTTCAATGGAATGAAGTCATTAATGAGGCATCAACGAAGAATTAAAAAAAGTGGTTATTCCAAAAATAAAATTGTGTGGAAGTTCCTAGAAAGCTCAAAAAAACCTAACTACTTCAAGAGGCATTAGAGGCAAATTTTAAAAGAGATGGAGCACCATCAAAGAAATAATTAGAAGTTGGAAGTTAGAATTTTTTATAGTGGAAAATATTATGTAGGAAACAAAGATTCATCTTTCTAAGATTATTTGAATTGGCATGCTTATACTTTTCTCTCCTTACATTTTCTTCTTCTCTATTTCCTTCCATCGAATATTTCATGTATTGTTATAAAAAGATGAAGATTTGGGTTTGATCAATTCTTTCTCTAATTTATTCAGTCATCTTGTAATAATTTAGGTCCAGAGGAGAAATATCCCTCTTTGTGAGAAGGAAATTTTTATTTCATTCAATTTATTAAATGTCATTAAGATTTTATAGAGGTTGTTTCTACCTTCTTGTTTCTGACATTATTAATCTTGTCATATTTGGGACATTGTTATAAATTTGTTCTAATAAGAACTACTTCGGGGAACCACATTAGTGATTTCACAGAGTTTGAGTTGAAAGAATATTATTTCAAATGTATTTTCTACCATAATCTTTTTTTGAGTTCCAAACAAATACTCATTTAAAGTTCTTTCAAGATCAGTCCATTTATATTTTCATCTTCCAAAAGTCATAGTATATTCTATGTTCATTTTATTTTATAATAAAGGAAGAATGTATATTGAAAGGAGACTCCAATACCTTGTGGATACAAATATCTGTTGACACATTCTATCCTTTGTTTCTTCAAATAATATGATGTATATTTGCATAACTTTATATAAGGATTGTACATTTGTATTTACAAATCTTTGTTCAGAGATATTTTGGGTTTTATTTTTAGCACTCACCCTTTGCATTTATTGTAGAATCATAAAAACAATATTTCATCATTTCAACCAAAGAGGACTACCACCTCTATAAAAATGTCATCAACATCAATATCCCTCTAGGTTGGTGCTTATTTTTCCAGAGATGTTAAGGAGGCATAGGAAGAACATGAAATCCTAGCCACCATCCATTTTGTAGAAAATAAATTCCAAAGGCATAACCCTCTAAAGACTGTCAACAAACACTACCATGTTTCCAAGTATAGGTGGAGTTACAAGGATGAAGCACGTGAAGAAGAAGAAATTCATAGAAGAGAAAGGACCTGGGACGAGGTGATATTTAGGAGGGGAGGAAGCTCCCATCATAAATTCATGGTATCATACAAAAGAAAATATATATCTAAAGAAGAAAGGAAAAATAAAATAGAAGAAAAAAATAAGGAAAATTATTAAGTATAACAAAAGAGAAGAAAAGAAGAGACAGAGGAAAATGTAGTAGAAAAATCATAGCATAAAATAATGGAATAAGAAGCAGTAGTAGTAGAAGAAAAAAAGAAAAGAAAGGAGGAAGAAAAAAAGGAAAAAGAAATATCCCTCAAAGAGAAAGAAGAAAAACAAAAGAGAGAAGAGGAGGAAATCAAGAGAAAAGAATAATAAAAGAAGAGAGAATATGAAGAATAACAAGACACATACCTAATGGACAACAACGTACCAAGAACATCTTTAGGCATACCTCTAATTGGAGAGAAATTTTCCCTATGAGAAATGGGACTAGGGGAATTCACACCATCCAAGGCCCGAAAAAGTAGCAAATATGAACTCCTTCAGATTTGATAAAGATTCAAGAATGATTGTCCAACAAAGCACCAAAATATTTCCCTTCTCTAGATTTTCTCCACTTTCAGTCACCACAAAGAAAGTTTTGGTTGAGAATATCACGAAATATCACTTGTACATCACTTTAGCTAGTTTGGTTTTCACTCCAGCATTCGAGAAAAACCTTAATAATATGATGCAAAATATTGAAGACTATAAGGAAAGAATCATGATCCTAGAAGAAGAAGTAAAATTCTACAAGGGTGACAAAACCAACATCTAGGAATCTAGGATAAGTGTTGAATAAGAAAGGAAATAATTGAATAACTTTTCCAAACAAATGTATACTAGAGTTGAGGATTTTTAGAAGAAAGATACTCAAGTACTAGAACAATTGGATAAAACCAAGACCAAAAACATTGACTTTGTTGTGATAAGAATGGGCTTAGAGTAAATTATAAAATGGACAGAGGAAAACCTAGATGCCCCTGAAGCCCCCCCAGGGATGACTATATGGGAAAGAGAATTAGATAATGCTTCCATTTCTAATTGTCATCAAACACGAGAAACACTTAAACAAGATTTTAATAATTCCCTTGTTATATGCACAAGGCTCCACAAGGAAACCATAATACTATCAACCAAATGTCATTTTCCCCAAATTGGTGAGTCAGGAGAACCCAACTTAGATGAAAAAATACAAGTAGAATTGGAAGAGGGAATTTTCTTTAAATAATTGGCAGCAGGGATCCCATAGAGGCTAACCAATTCCATAATGAATGAACATATAATAAAATTGGTAAAGGCTTATAGTCTAACTCACTTTTTCCTATCCACCGTAAAAATGGAAATTCAAACCCCATTGCAAAAATCGACAACCCGTGAAGTTTCCTTGAAATATTTGTTGTTCCATAGAATAATATAAATTTAAACTTAGCATGAAGTATGGGAAACATACATCAAAGATAAGGGCCAGGGGAAATCATGAAATGAAATTCAAGTTGTAGATTTTAGTCTTATTTTTGTAAATCTTGAAGAAAATAAAATAGGGGAGATCAAGAAATTGTAACTATTACCAGGGAATTCGATAAGTGTCAAGAAACAACTTGCAAACTCATCTATATATGCCAAAGAGTACCCACTTAAAAGATGATCTTTTATTCTGTAATTTTAGATAACTATTTTCCCAAGATCTTAATAGAAAGAATCCTTTATGGCTATTTTGAGAGAGAGGAAACATTTTGCTAATGACTATTTACTATGAACCACTTCTAGTGAACTTCTACTTATTTTGAATTTTGTAAGGTTACGTTATTCATTTATACACTTTTCTTATGTGAATGTCGTGTCTCTTACAATATGTTTTCTTCTTTATTATTAATGTCTCGAGATAAATGGATAGATAGTTATGACTAGGTTATTGCAACAGACTTCTCTATGCATGCATATGAATGAATGTTATTGATCCTTCTCCTATAATAACTAGTTGTGTAGGGGTCATGTGTAGGGATTAGTGACATCCATATATGTTCATTTAATAGATATATTGATCCTATCTAGGTTAGGTTATATTACATTTGATTTTATACATTTAGTATAGCTCATACTTCCACACACTACATTTCCTCGTTTTGTTAATCACTCCTACCCCCCTCATACCAGTAATGGATGCCGGGCCAGAATTTGAATGGTACTCCTATCCCAAATAGTGTGAAGTTTAATTAGGAAATCATATTGGGGAGTACCCATGTATGTTGAAGGGAATTTCTCCCATGTCAACAACAATACAAACATGTTTTTTTCCTCTATATAAAATAGTCTCAAATACTCTGATTTAATGGTTTATTATAATTTGTTTCTCTACACACAAACTATTTATTTTCCAACAGATCGTTATCACAGAGGGTTCTTGGAGGATTTTGGTGCTTATCTTGCATTTGTTTGAGATGCATAGCAATAGAAGCATGTGGGAACAATTACCATAGTTTTATGGAAAGAATTTTGATATTTGGTGCATCAATATGAATATCATTTTCTTCTCTGACTAGTTACGGGAGGTTGTTGAAAATGGATTGCTTGACCCTACATACCATGATGCATTCAATGAACTCACTCACGCTAAGAAGAAAATTATGAAAGGATGACAAGGCTCTTTACTTTATACAAATAGAAACTTAGGACTTTGTTTTTTCAAGGATGGAAACAACTACAAAATCCAAGCAAGCATGGGATATTTTTCATAATGCACACTAATGTAGGAGCAAGCTAAAGGTTCTCAAGTTACAATTGTTAAGAAGAGATATTGAAAATTTCCAAATGAAGGAATTAAAGTTAGTGAATGATTTCCTTACTCTAACTATGAGCTTGGTTAATAAAATCAAAACTATGGGTTACACTATTGAGGATCAAAGAATCATAGAAAAAACCTCGAGAGGCCTTCCTCCTAGATTTGATCCTATTGTTGTAGAAATAGATGAGTCGAATGATTTAACTTAAATGTCTCTTGATGATATTATGGGTTCCTTGCAAATCCATGAAAAAAGGATGAATATATTAGCCACCATCTCTTCTAAGAAAGTTTTTTTAGATCTCAGGTTTTATTTATAAGAAGAAGAAGATCATACAACAATAGAGGTGTTGCTAGAGGTGATGGAAGTGGAAGTTTCAAAAACGAAAATTAATGAGGATGAAGATTATTTTTAAGAAACACATTGAATATGATGGAGTAATAGTAATAATTTTCACAAAGGTATGACAAATCCAATGTCGTTACTGTAAAAGGGTTGGACATTGTGCATCTAAATGTAGAAAAAAACAATAATTTATGTATAAGTAGAATGTAAATTATATATGAAATTATTATTGATGTGTTTATTGAAGGTGTTGATGAGGGGGGATGGGGCCTCTTCCGTTTTTTGGTGTTTCTTTCCTTTCGCTTGCGATTTTGATCCCTTACCCTTTTACCTTCTAGCAAGTTGTTTCCTCGGGGGAAACTCTTCTCTCCATTGCTTTTTGATGGCATACATGGGGATATATCACGATATAGTTGATTATTCCCCTAACCCACGGGAAGGTCAAGACTTCTGGATGACACCATCTATCTCTGCTAACCTCTTTTTAACTTGTCTATCTGGGTGGGACCTCTTTCCTCAATTCCTTTTTCCCAATCCATATGGTTGTGTCATTAAATGAAAATTTATATCGATATGATTGAGTTATGGTTTTTGATGTAGGTTCCAGAATAGTGGAGGGTTTTTTCCCTTATATGGCATGGGATGGAGCCGTGTTTCCATCCTCTCCTTTTCCAGGTCCTAGCTACTCTAGGGTCTCTAATGCACAATTTTTATTTCACATGGTATCTCTTTCGAGTCGAATTTGGAAGCTCAACCTCTTTCTCTAGGAGATTCTCTTGATGGCTACATTGATCAACTAGTGACACAAGGTGTGGTTGGACCAGGGAATTAATCTCCCCGTCACTATCATGTGCGATCAACTCCCCCCTATCTGATTTCTATACCGATTGTTCGGGGACCATACCCTTCAACACCACCTACACCTCCTTTAGACATATCAGGGAGGTGTGTTCCCCCTATATTGATTGGTCGAGAAAATGCTCAGGTGGACATAACATGGTGTTTTCATGAACATAGACCCTTTGTTGGACCTTTGCAGAGGAATAAGTCATGAAGGAAGAAAATAAAGTGTATGAAATCGTTAGGGAACCCAAATAAACTTATCTTTGGGGTTGATATTGAGCTTCCACAAGTGGTTAGCATGGTGTATATTGTTATGGTCAGTAGGGTTCATGAACATCCCTTAATCCTAAACTACCTCAAGGTATGGGTCATTTATAACTATTCATTCATTTTAAAACCTCTCCCGGAAGTGTTTCTCTTGATTTAGGAATGGTTTTCTCTCAAATTTGGGTTTGCGGGTATGGCTACACAAGAGTTAATAAAACCTTGGATAATCGATTCATCCCCACTTCTATTGAAAAAGTGGACCCCACTATTTGATGCTAGTAAGGAGTGGGTCGATGTTTTACCTATTTGGGTTCGATTTCTAGGAATCATGATACATATTCGGTCTCTGAAAGGGATTAAATATCCACGTAACAATTTAGGTACCTTCCTAGATGAAAACATGTATTTCTTGAATTCAGGAGATTTGGGAATGGATATAATTATGATTTTTCTTAATATAAGGGAAGGGTTACCAGAGGAAATGGAAATGAAAGCGGGTAACATCACTTGCTTGTAGAAGCTTGATTATGAGGTTATCCCTTTTCGATGTCACCGGTGCGAAAAAAATGGTTATATGGTACATGAATTCCCCCTGCCATTTCTTGGACACTGAGGCATTTCACGGGCTACGCATCCATGTCAGCGGGATGTTGATATATTGGGAAAGCCTCTATCCACCCCTCTTGATCCTTCGACAATCTCACAAGTTGTTCAAGATTAGACTTTGGAAGAGATAGTTGCTTCTCTTTCTACAAATTGTGCTTGAATGGATCCTAATGCAGGACCTCTTATAGACATAATCGAGTCGAATGGTACTTTCCCTTGTCTTTCAGGTGAATCTCTGGCCCCTATCATTGCTAATATTATGGGTATGACATCACTCCTCCTCTCCTTGCTTAATAATTTATTGAATTCATTTTTATTTTTTTGGAATGTGATGGATATACCCTTCTACATCCTCCCTATTGATCCTTGGACCTTCCTCTTTTACCATACCTAGTCCCATGTAAGCCCATTTCTCTGTGGTAGCTGCCCTGATTTCTTCCCCAGTTTCCCCCCCTACTGTTGAGGTGGATTCCCCCATGGATTCAAAAGAGTCAACTATCATATACCATTGGTTAAATAGACCCATCAATGTTCCACCTTATGGAGGGGTTGTCTCGATGGGCCTTGGAAAAAACCTTACTCTCTCTAGTCATACTGGACAAGGAACAAAGTCACATATCTCAAAACAAAAAATCAAGGCCAAAGTTGATGTGGCTTCTGGTAGAAAAATTTCTATTGTTGGGTTGATTAGATAAATGACATCCTTAGGAGATGTTCCCCCATGAATTTTCTCTCCTTAAATTGTCGGGGTGTGGCAAGCCCTCCCAAAAAAAATCCTTGAAGAGGTTGGTGGAAACCATTGGTGGAAACCAACCTTTCTTACCTAATTTTTCTTTAGGAAACATTAGGAGGTGACCAATGTATTGTTTCAATGTTGGAATGTCTTCGTAAATCTTGTATATTTGTGGGGATCAATGCAAAAGGGAGATCTCATGGTCTTGAGTTGGGATGGAACCTAGGCAACATATATATTCAAAATGATTGGGCCTATGAGTGTGGTTTGGGTGATGAAATCAAATTGGAGGATATGGGAATTAACTTTAATATACTCAATGTATATGTGCCTTATATGGATCTTTTTCCCTTCTAAGACTCTCTCTTCATAGAATCCTTTTTCTATTATTAAAACCTAATTCTGGGGGGCGATTTTAAATTTTCAGTTAGGGATGTGGAGGTTTGGGGCCCCAAGGTTGGACCAAATCCTTTATCATAATTCTTGGCTCATATGATCCATGAAAAGGGATTAATCGATATAGACCAAGTCAAATTATTCCCCACTTGGTGCAAAAGAAGAGTGGGTGTGGAAATGATTTCCAAAATGATTGATTGTTTCTTGATATCTGAAAATATTCTAAATAAACCAATATAGCTTCATCAATGGGTTGGAATAGATGGTTATTATTATTATTTCCCCATTATAATGGTATTGTCTGGTGCATCTGGGAAGATTTCTAATGCTTTCAAATTCAACCCATTTTGGCTGAAGAAGGAGATCTATACCAATATGGTCAAGTAAATTTGGACCCCCTTTGATAGGAGTGGAGATATATATGCTACTATACACTTTTTTCAAAAACCTAAAGAAGGTCAAAAAATCCACTATTGAATGGGCTCTACTCAAAAGGAAATCAGATGAAGAAGATCTAGTAGGCATTGATAAATCTCCTTATGATATTTATGAGATGGAAGATGGTGGGTTTTCTTTGTTAGAATCCAGATTTCTCCTCAAATCACTAGAGGATAAGAAGAGAAAACTATTATAAGAAAAGAAATTGGTTTGGAGGAAAACAAATTGTGCACTTTGACATGAATGCAGAGATGAAAATAATAAAAAATTTCAATCTTATGCCAATGGAAGAAAACTTTCAAATATTATCTAGATCCTGAATGATTCCAGTGGAAATCATATATCTTCTTTCGATGGATTGTCCCAAATGGGGAAAAATCACTTCCAGGATCTCTTCAAATCTCACAAAAGGGTTAACATTGTAGATATAGTCAGGATTGCTCTATACTTTCCAAGTTTAGTGGGTGATGAAGAAAACATAGGCCTTTTTGAAGAAGTTTCTGAAGATGAATTGAAGGAGGTGCTTCATAGATTTCAAAAGGACAAAATCCATGGTCTTGATGGTTTTCCAATTGAATTTTACTTAGGATTCTATGAGATTTTAGGAGTTGACTTATTGGTCGTGGTGAAGGATTCCTAGAGGAATGGAAATATGCATGTTAGGTTGTTATATTCTTCCATGTGAAATTCTAGTCGAGGTGAACCAACTGACGGTCGAGGTCGAGGTGGATCAAGAGCAGGTCGAAGTCAAGGTAGATTGACAGCAAGTTGAAGGTCGAGGAAGTCGTCTGGGTAAAGTCAAAGTTGAAGATATTGATGGCAAGTCAACCCACAAGAGGTCAAAGTAGGGGCATGAGATGACTGACTAGAGATCGAATGAAGGTCGACTGATAGTCGACTGTAACAAAATCCTAGGATTTGTGGGATTTGTAGCCAATGATATGCATGGATATGCAATCATTTTTTGGGAGCCAATATTTAGAGTTTTTCCTATTGTAAAGCCTATAAAGAGGCATTTTGTAAGGATGTAAAGGTTTTTATCGTAAGGTGATTAGAGAATTCACTTTCTCATGTTAGTGCATGTGTAAGATTAGGTTGTTCGTCATGCATATGTAAGCCAAATTGGCTACAAGTTTTTTCTTTCCTATCCAGGAGGGCATGATGTCAATTGTGTATTAGGTGTGGACCAAGGTTAGACATGTAACCTTTTATTCCAAATGAATAAGACGATAAGATAGAAGAATACTCAAAGGAATGTTGGTTTTCCTGGTTAAGGGTTTCTAGGGTAAAATATAGGTGTACTATGTGATTTCTTGTGTCATTTTCTTTCGTGATTAAATTCTTCTTCTCTTATGCTAGGATTAGTGTGGAAGTTTCATGCATTTACTGACATGTGGTATCATAGCTTAGGTCTTCCTTGACAAGTGAGTTATCAGAGTGGTGTAATTATTTGGCGAGTATATCAGATATTTATTTTCCAATCTTGAATATGAGAACTAAACCCTAGGTACAGTAAGAGTTGTAAGTCATAAATTGTTTTAAATATCACAGTAAAGAAGGGCGAGTAGTTCCAGAATAGATATATAGAGATTCAATGACCATAATTTTGATCTTTGGAAACTTGAATATCTCCTTGTGGATCGTGAACAATGGATAACAGTCTGTCCAAGTACCCAACCAGTAGGCATGTCAATGGAGGAATGGGAGAAACTAGAAAGAAAAGGAAGAAGTACGATATGAATTTGTCTTGCAGATTTAGTGCTGCTAAATTTCGTGAGTGAATATTCAACCAATAAACTGTGGGACAAGTTGGGAAGCTTATACCAGTCGAGGTCTCTAGTAAATAAGTTTTTTATCATAAAGAAGCTATATCTTCTGAGGATGAGTGATGAAAGTTCGGTGACTAATAATTTAAACTCATTTAATACTATGTTAATCCAGTTATCATCCGTGGACATAAATATAACTGGTGAGGAGAAGTGTATCATCCTATTATGTTCTTAGCCAAAATCCTAGGATAGCTTAGTCATGGATATTGAGAGTAATACAACCACACTAGTGCTAGAGGATGTGGTTTCTTCTCTCCCGTTGGAAGAAATGACAAGGAAGAACATAGAAGGATCGACCAAATATGCTCTGGTAGTGAGAGGTCAACCAATAGACGAAGATAAAGGAATATTCTCCAGTAGAAAGTTGAATTCGATGTGAAGATGATGGAAATGCATTAAATCTGGGAATTATATAAAGGACTGTAAGTCGAAGGTAATAGAAGTTAGTGCCAGATCTAACTAGGAGCAGTCGACTGAGACGAAGAAAACCTCAGAAAAGGGAGGCGATGGGTACCTAGTGTTGACCAACACACAGTCAGATCAAGATGTTTGGTTGACTGACTCAAGAAAATCATATCATATGACACCACATAACGAATGGTTCTATGAATATGAACAATATGATGGGGGTGATTTGTTCTTGGGGGACGACTCGACAACTCGAATTATCAGATGGGGAAGAGTGTGACTGACACTACAAGATGGGAGGAAAAGAACCCTTCCAAGTGTGCTACACATTCGAAGATTGTAAAGAAACCTGATATATGTTAGTAAGATGAGTGATGCAAGTGTTCATACTCTATTTCAAAAGGATTCATGTAAGATGGTCACAGGTGTGATAGTATTAATGAAAGGAGTTTAGAATGGTACCATGTACAGGTTGTTAGGGAATGTCAAATCGAATGGATGCAAAAATGTCATTTCCCTTGAAATTGAATCGACTACGTCTCGACTTGAGACAAGTTGGTTCAAACTAAATCGATAAGACATGATGAACTCGACCTGACGAGGTTATGGCATGAGAGGATGGGATACATTGGAGAAAAAGGGCTTCAATCCATTCAAATCAAAGGTATGGTTGAAGGTTTTTTTGAATGTGGTTTAGAAGTCGACTTTTGTAAACATTGCATATATGAGAAACAAAGTCGAGTGAGGTTTACATCTAGAGTGAGAAAGGAAAATGGGATTCTACAACTGGTGCATAGTGATGTGTTTGTCCCAATTACAGTTCCTTCACTTGGTGGATCCCTATATTATGTCTCCTTAATAGATGAGTTTTCCAGGAAGACATGGATAAATTTATTGAGGAAGAAATCAAAGGTTTTCGAGAGATTTAAAGAGTTTAAATATCTTGTGGAAAACCAAACAGAGAAGAGGATTAAAGTGCTGAGGAATGACAATGGTGGTGAGTTTTGTGGAAAGGAATTTGATCATTTATGTAAGCATTTTGTAATAGCATGCCAAAATACCACATCATATACCCCATAGAAAAATGGAGTTTCCTAGAGAATGAACAGAATGTTGATGGATAAGGAAAGGAGCATGCTTAGTGGTGTTGGGATCGCAAGAATTATGGGCGGAGGTAGTCGAGACTACAAGATATCTGGTGAATATGTCTTCTTCATCAGTGATAGTCAACATAAATCCAAATGAGGTATGGTCAAATAAGAATCCTTCGGTGGCACATCTCAAAGTGGTTGGTTGTGATGCATTTGTGCATGTTCCCGAGGAGAAAAGGAGCAAGATGGAAAAGAAGGAATTCAAATTTATTTTCATCGGATACAAAGAAGGAATGAAAATAATCTATGGGATCGTGCATCAAGGAGAATAATGTATAGTTCATAAGTGGTCTTCAGAGAATTCGAAGGTAAATATGATCCTGAGGAAGTTGTTTAGACTGAGAATAATACTGATATGGTGCATTTTGAACTGAGAAATGAAGAAGATGATTCAGAGGAGTCGAATAAATCTAAGGAATATGTGTAACAACTGACTCTGGTGGTAAGGAGGTAAGAAAGAATAAGAAAAGAAGTTGAAAGGTACAATCCACCCAACTTTCTTTCTGCATTTGTATTAACTGCCATCGATGATGAGCCCAAGTTGGTCAATGAGGCAGTCGACTTGATAAAGGGTAAACTATAGAAGGATTCCATGGTCGAAGATATGGAATTATTGTACAAGAATGAGACACATAATTTATTCAAGTTACCCAGTTCAAGAAATCCCATCGGTAGCAAGTGGATGTTCAAGAAGAAGATGAATGTCGCAGGATAAGTTGAGAAGTTCAAATCTCAACTGGTAGCGAAAGGAGATTCCCAAGTCGATGGAGTCAACTTCAGTGATATTTTTTCTCCTGTTTCAAAACTAACTTCCATTAGAGTACTAATGTCTCTAGATGCAACATTCGATATGGACATAGAACAAATGGATGTGAAGACAATGTTCCTACATGGGGACCTCGAAGAAGAAATCTACATGAAACATCCTGAGGGATTTGTAGTAAAGGGAAAGAAAGGGTTGGTGTGCAAACTCAAAAGATCCCTTTATGGTCTAAAGCAATCACCAAGGATGTGGTACTAGAAGTTTGACACAGACATCCTTAATTTGGGATTTGTGAGAAGCAAAGTTTATCACTACATATATTCCAAGGAAGAAGGTGGGCATTTCATATATGTAGCTTTGTATGTCGATGACATGTTTCTGATTTGAAACATCATGGACGCGATAAGGGAGGTGAAGAAGAATCTATCCTCCAAGTTCGATATGAAGGATCTCAGTGCAAATAACTTCATTCTGGGAATGGATATTAAGAGAGATCGAGCTGCTAGAAATCTCTGGTTGAATCAGACAAAGTATATTGAAATAGTTCTGAAATGATTTAACATGCAATATTTCAAACCAGTGAAGGTGCCAATTCCAGTGGGAGGAAGGCTAACTGCTGAACAATTTCCAAAGACACAGGAAAAGATAGAGGACATGTCACTTGTTCCCTATGCAAGCATTTTAGGTAGTCTAATGTATGCAATGGTATGCACTCAACCTCACATTTCTCATGCGGTGGGAGTGTGTTGAAATGTACACTTGACACTTAGAGGGGGGGGTTGAATCAGTGTCACAAAACATTGGACAAATTTCCACTTTTCACAAATTAATTGAACAACATATATTTATTTCAATTTATCAATCAATATATAAAAGAATAAATATTTTATTTATTTATTTAACTTGAATGAATACATAAGATCAATCTTCATCTTCAAAAAATTATGAGAGACCCAACTCTCTGTTACAAGACGGAGCATGTAGTTCTCATATCCAAGTGAGAAATGAAGAATCCAACCCTCATAACATGTCCCACCTTGTTGATATTAGATCCAACTGATATGTGAGGAATCCAATCGTCATACAAGACCCAACTTGTAAACAAGCACCAACCTGATAGAATGAACCTTCATTCAATCCATTATATATAAATATATATACTTCAACAAATTCAAATACTGCTTTTGTTCACCATACTTCTTTGTTTATATAGTCTCCTAATAGGTATGAGTTTGAAGCATTATGTCCCTTTGTTTGAACCATTACACTACTTTATACACCTCTTCATTTGAATTAATAATAATAATTTCTAATATTATTATTATTATAAATAGTTTGATTTAACTACTTCAAATCCCTTGTTTTCCATTTTTTTTTGTTCTGGCTAAAAACCTGTCGCTGCAAATGTTGCAGAAATCGAGTTCTACGAAGGTTCTTCCTTCAAACCATGTTTTTCATATGACCATATGTGCAGAACCACATGCTTATTAATTTAATTGATGCCTCTTCTTTCACCCAATCTTGAGTTAGTATTGAGTTCACATGTGTCCAAAAACATCAACGGTCCAAATATTATTTTGGAGCTTCAGTACTCTGGTACTCCGTGTTATTAGAATTCTGAATAGGTCAATTCCTATAGAATGATAACCTACCGAATAAGTCATAAAGTGGTGGTGACTGCTTTCTTTCGGTTAACGCCTTCTCTTACACTATCCTTCCACTATGTTTGATCAACGGTTGAGAACGCTCCCGAAGTAGATCAACAATTAACGTTACGTTGTGATTTACGCTTTACCCTATCATTCCATTGTACTTGATCAATGGTTGAGAATGCTCCCAAATATGATCAACGATTAGTGTTACTTCGTGATTTATGTTTAATCTATCCTTCCATTTTACTTGATCCAATGGCTATGAATTAATCAAACCTTGATATGGAAGACCATTATTTACTTCAGGACTTCAGGACTTCGAAGGTCCGGGTAATTGTTGTTCCAATTTCCAATGGAGTTGGTCAACATCGAAGTGGTCAACATGGGAGTTCTTACATCATGTTTTGATCTAACATTCATGTGATAATTCAGAGGATCTTATATCAATGGTTATCATTGACTTTGGGCTTCAACACTTCGTGTAGTTTCTCGTTTCCCACAAAGGACAAACTCCCAAAATGACGTAACTTGCTGACGTCACTGCTGACTTGGTAGTCACTGAGTGGATTCCACATGTCACTCAGATTAGTGACTTATGTAACCTAAAGTTCCAACTAGACCTTGACACTTGTCACCATATGATTGTGTCATGTGTCCTTGTTGACGTGATCGGTTGACGTGGATCTCTTGATGCGACACATGTCCTCCTTAAGGATTTAACGACTATGATCAGTTCTAGATCAATGTTCTAGATTCATTTCGGCCTTCGAGACTTTGGGTTATCCATTCCCAATTATCAATTCTCTCGAAGTGAGATTCCCCAAATAAAACTAGAGAAACTTGACTTCATCTAATGGTCCATCTTTGATGCAAAAATCATAACATGATCTAACAGGTTTCGGGATTTCGACTATTTTGGGATCTCGTGAATCCTTGATCCAACGATTTGATTAGTTCTATATCAATGGTATAGATTCATTTCGGCCTTTGGTACGTTGGGTTATCCGTTCCCAATTCTCAACTCTCTTGAAGTCAGATTCCTCGATTAAACCTTGAATTCATCTAACGGTCAAGAATGCTCCCATAGTAGATCAACAATCAAGGATGATTTCAGAACCAAAAATTGTGCGATCGTTAACGCGGCCCTTTCATCCCACAATGTTTCCCTGTTGTTGATCTACCCTTACTAAAATCAAATGGTCAAAACTTAATTGGATGTTTTATCCGAAGGTCCTCCTCTGTAACTCCCAGATATGACAGTCTTGGTTTGTCCTGAAATCTACATTAGTGGACAGGATTCTATCTCGATCCTTTTGTAGTTTTACTGTGGGGATTTCAATCTTGATCGCGTTTCTGTAATGCATTTTCCATTATGAGCTTTGATTAATGTTTCTTTCTTCTAATATGTTTCATCTCTATTTCCCATGAGCTTTTTAATAACTATTTGTGCATTCATTTATGCGTTGATCTTCAGTCGCTAACCCTCCTAAGCTCTTAATTCTTTGTACTTTGTTATTCCTTTTATACATGGATTCTATGCATGATACCTCTCTTGAGCTTTTAGAATCATAGGATCATTGTTGATCCTATCGTGATCAATAGTGATAACTAATTTATTCTGCCACAAGGTGATCTTCCTCTACCCCAAGGTGATCTTTCTTTTCTTCTGATTACTGTACATGTTAGACTCATGTTGCCATCAATGACAACACATAATCAATGACAATATGTCCAACAATTTCCCCCTTTGTCATTGATGGAAACACACCAAATTCATACACAAACTCTCCCTATGATGAAGCTTCTCTCCTCTGAAGTTACTTTCCCCCTTTGACATAAATGGAAAAGGGTTGCTCCCCCTATGATTAATTTATGTATGCATGTATGTTGCTGACAAAAATCTAAACTTGGGTAACTCCTCCTGCAATCATGCTCTGCCTACCATAACTGAATGAATCCCCCTCTGAATTTACTAACTACTTATCTCAATCCATTGGGATATTTGTGTTCAAATAAGTAGTCTTTTTAATACCAACTTGTAGTGATACCCATTTGTAATGATCAAGTCTTTCAAACCTTAGTCTAATTAATTTCTGATTTGATAACCAAAATACCCCCCCTGAGTTTTTAATGACTTTCCTTTGTCAAATAGAACAAGATTATGAATTTTACTGATCTTTTTTGTATGCTTCTTATTCTTCTTTGATATTTCATAGGAATATCAATTGAGGATTCATACCATAACCCAATTGAGTAATATTGTTGAAATGTACAATTTTGTTATCAATTGATCTTTGTTGAATGATACCCCTTGAACTTCTCTGCTACTTTTTCTCTTCTCTCTCCCCCCCCCCCCTTTTTTTACAAAAGTGACAAAAATGACCTTTTCTTGCTCCTTCTGAGGTCATACTCCCCCTAAGGTGATGCTCCTCTTTGTCAATTTTCTCCTTATTGTTTTCTACAATTAACCCTACCGATGATTTTTATTTTGACTACTAATCTTTAGATAGTCAAGATTTTCCATATGTTATTTTTTAAAGACTCTTGGAATAATCCTTTGATTTTGTAGAAACCAATTTAAATTTCTTTTTGTATTTTCTTTCTTTGGCTAACAAATTATGACATCATTAGATTTTTATATTGCCCCATATTCTTCTATATGCACTTCCCTTTCTTGATCTTGATCACTTTCATATTGAATTTCACATTCTTTATTAGGACCTTCACCCATCATTGTCTTATTATCAATTTCTTCATTTTCAGGTGTAATATCATATTTCTTGATTTCTCCTTCAGATTTTCTTCTCCATGTCTCTCTATGAGATATTCTTCCTTTTGGACCTTTTCTTTCTAATTGTGTTTTTTGGAGATTTGTCATCTCCTTTCTTCTTCCAACTTCTATTAAGTTTTCTCACTATCTTGAATGATTTATTTAAGGATCGACTTTTTGAACTCCTCCAGCTTTGGGATTTGTGCCCAAACCTATCACAGTTGTAACATCTCATTGTATGACAAAATTTTGTTGTGTGCCCCAAAAAATTGCATCTCCAACATCTAATTGAGTGTTTGGATTTTCCTACATATCATTTCTCTAGTTTCTTACAGTCCATTTCTTTATGGCCAAAGTTATGACAAGAAAAGAAATAGCCATTGAAGGTGTTTCCATTCTTGAATTTATTTTGTCTTGAGAGATCTGTCTTTTGATTTTCTTCTTCATTTTTATTTCTATAGCTTCCTTCCTTAACAAAGTTCATGGCTTGTAATTGGTTTGTGATTGCACCGTTTCCTTATGAGAAGGATGATCATTTCCCATGTTTGTAAATGGTGCTCCACTTATCACTGTCTTCTTTCTTATTGTATTTGAGACCATTTTTTTCATCAGTTGATCTTTGACTATTCCAAATATTATCAAGGATAAATGAGATATTATGGAAATTGACAGTCGTGTTTGTCTTTTCATTCATATTTTTTGGATTGACTATTTCTAATTTCAACATGTGACATAATTGTTCCCTTTTGGATGATTTCATACTCTGGGATTCTTCATTTTTTTTGGCCTCCTTGAGTTGAATCTTTAGATTTGCATTAGTGTATTCATTTATCTTCTCAAGGTTGATAATTTCTAATTTCAACTTGTGACATGTCTCTTCCTTTTTAGTTAATTGAATCTCCAAGGCTTCTTCTACTTCCTTAGCATGTTCAAGTTGAATATTTAGATTGATGACTATTTCTTCTGTCTCATCCAAGAATTCTTTGCATTTAATAGTTTTGTCATATGTCTTCAATTCTTCCATATCTTTTGTGAGATCAAAAACTTTAGTTTTCAATATTTTGTTTTCTTTCTTGTATTTTAGCTGAATCCTTTTGAGGTTGATGGCTTCTAATTCAAACATTTGGCAAGATTCTTCATTTTTAGTTATTTGGATATTCCGAGCTTCTTCCTTTTTATTAGCTTCTTCAATTTGAATCATTATATCTTCATTAGTACTTTCATTTATCTTTTTCAAGTTGATCATTTCTGATTCCAACATGTGGTAAGGATTTTCTTTCTTAGTTAACTAGATCTTTAGTACTTCTTCACTTTCTTTAGTTTCCTCAAGTTAAGTTTTTAGACTTTTAACCAATTCTTTTGTTTCATTTAGTACTTATTTTCTTTTATTGTCATGTGTCTTTAATTATTCCATTTCTTCTGTTAGATTAGCAACTTCAGTTTTCAAGCTTTTGATCTCTTCTTATTTCTTTTCTAATTGAATATTTTACTCATGCTCTTCATGGTTAGATCGATATAACTGTTGTAGTAGAAACATATATTTTTGTTGAAGTTTCTCCAACTCTTCTAGAGTGCACATAGTTGTGTACTCAAGATTGTCAATAGTCCCCATGGGAAATTTAGTATATAACCATTTCATGGTTCCATATGAATATCTTCTATTGTTGTTGTAACATCAGTCTTAAGGTTCTGATTTCTTTAGTACTTACTGAGTTATGAATTAATTCCTTGATGGAATTATTTCCTTCATTTATGAGTAAGGATTCAATCAAATCCTTGATGAGTTTAT
The DNA here is from genome assembly GCA_000966675.3 of Picea glauca. Taxonomy (NCBI): domain Eukaryota; kingdom Viridiplantae; phylum Streptophyta; class Pinopsida; order Pinales; family Pinaceae; genus Picea; species Picea glauca. The sequence goes on from JZKD02S2261383.1 coordinate 63,528, forward strand.
CATTTTTGATGACATGGATTTGTATCATGTCCTGCATTTTATTATGTTTAGAAACCTCTTCCTCAGTATTATGTTCTTCAATCTGATTGGAATTCCCCTTTTCTTTATCTTCCTCCTTATCTTGATAATAATTTTCTTCTTCTGAGTTTTGTTCTTTATTCTGACAGAAATCATGTTTATCTGAGTCTTGATCCTTACTTTGATAGTATTTCTCTTCTTCATATGTTTCATTTTGGTAACAATTTTCTATTTGGAGCCATAATTCTTTAGCATATTTGTAGTGCCTCGTATTTTCTTTGACTTTGTCTGACAATCCATCCTGGATTGCTTTTAAGGCTAATGAATTGTTTCTCCTTTCTTCCTTTGCAGTTTTGGTTTTTCTCTTTGAAGTAGTTAAGTGACAGGGCATAGTTACTACCAAATCCCAAACTCCATATCCTCTTGACTTCATATATCTTTTCATATTTTCCCTCCATGATGAATAATTTGTTCCATCAAATAAGGGAGCCTCATTTGTGGAGATAGCAATTTGTCCACCCATTTCTTCAGAGTCTACCTTCCAGTGTTTAAACTGTGTTGAATGCACCCACTTTGATACCAATTGTTGAAATGTGCACTTGACACTGAGAGGGGGGGGGGTGTGAATCAGTGTCACAAAACTTTGGACAATTTTCCACTTTTCATAAATTAATTGAACAACATATATTTATTTCAATTTATCAACCAATATATAAAAGAATAAATATTTTGTTTATTTATTTAACTTGAATGAATACATAAGATCAATCTTCATCTTCGAACAATTGTGAGAGACCCAACTCCATGTTACAAGACCTATCTTGTAGTTCTCAGATCCAACTAAGAAATGAGGAATCCAACCCTCATAAAAAGTCCCAACTTGTTGATCTCAGATCCAACTGAGATGTGAGGAATCCAATCCTAATACAAGACATAGCTTGTAAATAGACACCAACCTGATAGAATGAACCTTCATTCAATCCATTATATATAAATATATATACTTCAACAAATTCAACTACATCTTTTGTTCACCATACTTATTTGTTTATATAGTCTCCTAATAGGTATGAGTTTGAAGTAATATGTCCCTTTGTTTGAACCATTACACCTCTTCATTTGAATTAATAATAATAATTTCTATTATTATTATTAATAATAATAGTTTGATTTAAAGACTTCAAATCCCTTGTTTTGCATTTTATTTTGTTCTGGCTAAAAACTTGTCACTGTAAATGTTGTAGAAATAGATTTCTATGAAGGTGCTTCCTTCAAACCATGTTTTTCATATGACCATATGCGTAGAACCACGAGCTTATTAATTTAAGCGATGCCTCTTCTTTCACCCAATATTGTTATCTCCGAAGTGATATCTTCTGGAGTGTTATATTTTGAGCAACTTCAATTCATGGTTTTAATCCTCATCGTTGATCATGATTTCAGATCAATGGTCTGAACATTATTTTAAAATAATCATTTCTCACATTTTCTTATCCTGATATAATGGCTGGGATTTAATCGTGAAATGGACGGTTGTTGTTTCCTCTGGTACTTCGCGGCTTCAAAGGTTTTCTCTTTTTATAAACTTCCAAATCTCCCGGACTAAATTTCACCAAAGTGTTAATATTGAGTTGACGTGTTTCCATAAACTCCAACGGTCCAGATGTTATTTCAGAGCTTTGGTACTCCATGACTCTGGGTTACTAGAATTTTGAATAGTTTAATTCCTCCAGAATGATAACCTACAAAATAAGTCATAAATCGGTGATGACCACTTGCTATTGGTTAACACCTTCCCTTATGTTATCCTTACACTATGCTTGATCAACAGTTGAGAATCCTCCCAAAGTAGACCAACGGTTAGTGTTACTTCGTGATTTATGCTTTACCCTATCGTTCCACTGTGCTTGATCAACAATCGAGAATGCTCCCAAATCAGATCAACAATTAGCATTAGTTCGTGGTTTACGTTTAATATATCCTTCCACTGTAATTGATCCAATGGTTGTGACTTAATCAAACATTGAGATGGATGGAAATTATTTACTTTGGGACTTTGAGATTTCGTAGGTTCGAAGGTCCGGGTAATTATTCTACCAATTTCCACCGGAGTTGGTCAAGGCCGAAGTGGTCAACATGGGAGTGCTTACATCATGTTTTGATCTAACGTTCATATGAGAATCCATAGGATCTTACATCAACGGTAAGAATTGACTTCAACCTTTGTTTCTTTGGGTAGTTGATGGTTTCCCCCGAAGGATAAACTCCTGAAGTGACGTAACTGCTGACTTGGCACTCACCGAGTGGTTGTCATGTTTCACTAAGATTCGTGGCTTATGTAACCTAAAGTGGCAACTGGAACTTGACACTTGTCACCATCTTCTTGTGCCACATGTCCTTGCTGACGTGGTTGGATGACGTGGATCTCCTGACGCAACACATGTCCTCCTAGATCTAACAACTGTGATTAGTTCTAGATCAATGGTTTAGATTCATTGCAGCCTTTGAGACTTTGGGTTATCTGTTCCCAATTCTAAATTCTCCTGAAGTGAGATTCCTTGAATAAAACTCGAGCAACTTGAATTCATCTAACGGTCCATCTTTGATGTGAAAAATCCTAAGATGATCCAGCATTTGTCAGAATTTCAGCTATTTCAGGATCATGTGAATCCTTGATCCAACGACTATGATTAGTTATAGATCAATGGTATAGATTCATTTCGGCCTTCGGGACTTTGGGTTATCCATTCCCAATTCTCAACTCTCTCAAAGTGAGATTCCCCGATTAAACCTTGACTTCAACTAACAATCAAGAATGCTCTCGTAGTATATCAATGATCAAGGATGATTTAGGAATCGAAACTTGTGAAATCGTTAACTCAACCCTTGCATCCCGCAATGGCTCCATGCCATCGATCTACCCTTACTAAGATCTGATGGTCATGACTTAATCAGATGTTTGATCCGAAGGTCCTCCTCTATAACTCCCATATCTGATGGTCCTGGTTTGTCCTGAAATCTACATTAGTGGACAAGATTCTCCCTCAGTTCTTTTGTAGTTTTATTGTGGGGATTTCAATCTTGATCGTGTTTTTGTAATGTGCTTTCCCTTATGATATTTGATTAACGTTTCTTGCTTCTCGTATGTTTCATCGCTATTTCTACTGAGATTTTTAATAATTGTTTGTGGATTCATTTATGCACTAATCTTCAATCGCTAACCGTCCTGATCTCTTAATTCATTGTACTTTGTTATTCCTTCTATGCATGGATTCTCTGCATGCTACTTCTCCTGATATTTTAGAATCATAGGATCATTGTTGATCTGATTGTGATCAACAGTAATCATGAATTGCTTCTGCCACAAGGTGATATCCCTCTTCCCCAAGGTGATCTTTCTTTTCTTCTGATTACTGTACATGTTGGACTCGTGTTTCCATCAATGACAACACATAATCAATGACAATATGTCCAATAAAGTGTTGATAAGGTACATTTCAACACCTAGAAAGGAGCACTAGACAACTATCAAGAGAGTATTCAGGTATTTGTGTGGCAAGAAGGATGATGATATTGTTGGAAGATTGGTTGTT
>JZKD02S2261383.1:88797-108735 GCA_000966675.3 Picea glauca
CGGGATCAGGGATATTTCACATGGCTTTGTCAATGATGACTCGGCTAGAGATTTGGATCAATGGAGGTTGACCAATGGATATCTCTTCAATATGTTCGGTGCAAAAATAAGATGGATGAGTAAGCGATAGGTGATCGTAGCCTTATTGACAACAGAAGTCAAGTACATGGCATCAACTCATGGAAGCAAAGAAGCAATATGGATTCAATTTTTTTTTTTTTAGGAATTGGGTTTGAGCAGAGAGCTATGAAGGTAAGTTGCGATAGTAAAAGAACAATATTTCTATCAAAGAACCATTATTATCATTCAAAGACTAAGAACATTGATGTACACTACTATTTCATAAGAGACATGGTGGAAAGTAACAATGTGCTACTAGAGAAAGTAGACACATTGGAAAACATAGCAAACTCATTGACCAAGTATGTAAGTGTTATGAATTTCTCTTGGTTCAGAGAGGAAATGGGCAATGTTTCCCTGGGTTTGTGAGAGAAAGTTTAGGAATATCCTGTTTTAGCAAAGAAGACAACAAGTGGTAGAATGTTGGGTTATTATATTATTTGAAGTGTAATTCTAGTCGAGGTGAATCAAATGATGGTCGAGGTTGAGGTGGATCAACAATAGGTCGAAGTCAAGGTAGATCAACAACAATTCAAAGGTCGAGGAAGTCCACTGGGTAAAGTCTAAGTCGAAGATATCAACGAAAATTCAACTGACAAGAGATCAAAGTTCAGGCGTGAGATGACTGACTAGAGACCGAATGAAGACCGACTCGTAGTCGACTAGTAAACTAGAATTGGAGTTGACTATAATAGAATCCAAAGATTTGTGATATTTGTAGCCAATGATATGCATGGATCTGTAACTATTTTTTGGGCACCAATATTTAGGGTTTTGTCTATTGTAAAGACTATAAATAGGCATTTTGTAAGGTTGTAAATGTTGTTGTAAGGTGATCATAGAATTCACTTTTGCATGTTAATACATGTGTAAGTGTAGGTTGTTGGTCATGCATATGTATGCCAAATTGGCTACAGGGTTGTTCTTTCCTATGAAAGAGGGTATGATGTCGATTTTGTCTTAGGTGTGGACCAAGGTTAGACATGTAACCTTTTATTCCAAACGAATAACACAACAAGAGAGAAGAACACTCAAAGGAATGTTGGTTTTCCTAGTTAAGGGTTTCTAGGGTAAAATCTTGATGTACTGTGTGATTTCTTGTGTCATTTGCTTTCTTGATTAAATTATTCTTCTCTTCTAATAGGATTAGTGTGGAATTGTTCTTCATTTCTTGACAATGCATGCTCCTATAAATGCTACCTTTATATCCCTTATTCCAAAGACGTATTTCCCACAATCTTTTGATGACTTCCAACCAATATGACTCTATAACTGTTTATAGAATATTGTGGAAAAAGTCATAGCCTGAAGGATAAAGGTTATATTGTATAACACCATCTCTCCAGAGAAATTTGGGTTTTTTGTTGGACGAGATATTCATGAAACCATTGGGGTTTCATAGGAGGGTCTCCATAGCATAAAATAAAAAATTATTAAAGAGACAATACTAAATATTGATCTTTCCCAAGCTTATGATTGGGTAAGTTGTCTTTACTTACGTCTTATACTTACTCACCTTGGGTTTGAAGTTCCCTTCATAAATTAGGTGATGAGATGAATCTCTTCAGTCTCCTTTGAAGTACTCATCATTGGGGATGCCTTCCCCATCTTCAAAGCTGGAAATGGGATAAGGCAAGGGTGTGCAATATACCCCATACTCTTCCTAGTAGTAGTTGAGGGACTTAGCAGGGCACTAGATCATGCAAAATCAAGAGCAAAGGTTCATGGAATTTCGGTATCTCACACACTCAAAATATCCCACTTACTCTTTGTAGATGATATTCTTATTTTTCTACAACGATTTTCCTAGAGATGCATTGAAGCTTCAATATATTCACGGATTTTTCACTAGAGCTACGGGTATGCAAGCTAATGAGAGAAAATAAAATTTATCTATGTAGAATTTAGATGACAATGAGATGAATCTATATTTGTCCTTTTTTCCTTATGAAATTTTGGCACTTGATTTGGGGATTTAATATTTGGAATTTCATCTAAAACCAAATAGTTATAGAAAATCTGACTAGACTAGATTATTGGTAAAGTTGGAAAAAATTCTCAAGTCTTGGAGTTTTAGATGGCTATCCAGAGCTAGAAGATTAGTGTTGGTGAAATATGTATTGGAAACAATCTTAGTCTATGGATGTCTTTGTCATAGATCCCCAAAGGTGCTCTTGAGAATATTCAAAGGGTTTTCTTTAGATTTATCTGGTCAAGATCAAAGGAACAAACTCTTTCGCCCTAGGTAAAATGGAAAAATGTGGCTCTCCCAAAGTTGTTGGGTGAGTGGGGCCTCAAAAGTATTTTCTTGTTTTCAGAGGGCCTGGTTGCAAAGTCTAATTGGAAACTACTTAAAACTTGAATCATGTGGACTTTTGTTGTGACTCACAAGTATATCAACCCTAATTCTATTTTAGATTGGGTTCATAGTCGTATTAAAAAGCATTTCAACTGCTCCATTATTTGGAAAGTGAATGTAAAGTGTTTTCATGTTATTGGGGAAGTATTACCATGAAGCATTGGAAACAAAACTAAGATAAGAATCAGTTTTTATCCATGGCTAGGGAGTGGCCTCAACCATCAACTTCAAAATCACATCACTCAATAGTTACATACATAGGGGTATACTTTCATACTATCGGATTGCAAACTGGGATCTCACTACCATTTGGAATCAAGGTTGGTTATCTGGGGAAAAAGTTGGTCTTGGTAGAGAACGTTGAGAGAAATGGAATTTATACAACAGTGCTCTTCAAGCGTCAGATATCTATATCATTGAGAGGTATCATGAGCTTGTATGGATGCACATTATGCATTGTTCCTACTCTCCCAAGTTGGGAAACATTCAACTAAACATAGATCAATATACTCAGGATCCTATGGAATATTAAGCATCCAATGAAGGACCATATATTTATGTGGTTTCTACTCTCAAACAAAGTTCCAACATGGGACTATATGAAGAAAAGGAAAACAGAATGGCCTGGTTGGTGCCCTCTCTGTCAGAAAACTAATGAAACTATTTCAAACCTTTTCCTCCTTTGTCCCTTCACTGAACATGTATGGTATCATTTTTTTACTCTTCTAAACAGGAAATGTAGTTGGGTTGGGATATCAGTGGAGGAGGCATGGAAATATTGGATATCTCTAGAAGGTAATCGAATTATAAAGGATCTACCTCTTATTGTTAACTATGGAGTGTGGCTAGCTCCAAATCCCTCCATCGTTCATGAGAAACACATCCCCCCTTAATATATGTCTTCTTAGGGGCTCAATATCTTATCACACCTCCCATAGGTCAAAGGGTCCCCTCTTATTCGTCACATTTAGGAAGGACAGGTGGACCAATACAAACCATGGGCCTTCTTTGATGGTTCTTCTTGAAACAAAAACTCTCTTTGTGGGAGTTGTTTCATTCTATACCTTTCCACCACATATTTATTCAAAATAAATATTGGTCTCAGTCCATGCACCAATAAGTATGTTGAGCTTATGTCTTTAAACCTGCTATTACACTTTGCAATAGAAAAAAGGGTGGAGTCACTGAAAATATTTGGTGACTCTATGATTATTGCAAATTGAGCTAGGAAGACTATGAAATGTCAGAATATCATCTTATTTCCTCTTCTAGAAGAATTTCACAAGTTACTATCCTCTTTTGATGCCTTTAAATTACAACATGTCTACATGGAGAGAAACAATGATGCAGACCAACTCTCCAAACTAGGACTGGAAATGAGTTATGGGTCATTGACAGTAGAAGAATACAAGGATGGTGACTTCTTTGAATGCTATCATCATACATTCATATAAAAACAGTCGGTCACAACAAACCGATATCACTTTGCATGGATATTTTTTTGACATACTTTTAGCACATTGATGTATCATTTATTGGTCTCCTTACTGAATACTATGAGATGGGTATTTTGAATGTAACTATTTATTGAATATATCAGGGAACATTTTGAGCCACTTGGGAAAATAGGAAGCATACTCTTTTTCTTCCTTGTACCAGAATATTGACAAATATTGTTGTCTYCACAATATTTGTTTCTAGAAATACATGTGGACACATGTATCTACAAAATGTAAATTTTTATCTCTTCATGATGAACAAAATTTATTCTTTTTTCTAAGGAAAAAAAAAAAGTAGAATGTAAATTTCATTAAGAGAGAAGATACTAAAAGTGAAAAGAAGGAAAATATATTTATCATTTGCAATGTACAATAATAAAGTAACAAGAATGTTTGGTACTTAGATAGTGGTTATAGAAACAACAAGGGTGGAAACAAAAAAAGAACTCTAGCGTTGATGAATCGGTGAAATCCAAGGTGAGAATTGGAAATAACAACAAAGTATGAGTCATGTGTAAAGGATGCATCTCCATTTTCACCAAGAAGGGTGACAATAAACAAATCCAAAATGTATACTATCTCCCTAGTTTAAAACATAACCTCATTATTGTTGTACAATTATTTCAAAAGGGATATATGTTTATATTTGGAAAAGGGGAATGCATTATTTTTGTATAACTAGAAGAAATGGTGGAATTATAGTAGTCAATATGACAAACACAAGAATGTTTCATTTAACCATGAAGAAAGAATTTTCAGTTGCATTTAAAATTGATACAATACATAAATATAGGTTGTGGAATATAATATATGCTCACTTGAGATTAATTGGATTGAATTTGTTGTATAAGAAGCAATTGGAAAGAGGACTACCTTTGATTGAACAACCTACTAAAATATGTGAGAGTTGTGTTTTGGGAAAACAAAAAAAAAATGTGTTCCTCTATCATAAATCATAAAGAACAAGAGATCCACTTGAGTTGATTCATTAAGATATATTTGGTCCTATGGAAACCCCCTTTCTTGGAAAGAGTTAGTATTTTATAACATTCATAGATTATTTTAGTAGAAAAATATGGGTTTATTTCTAAAATTATAAGTACAAGGCCTTTGTTATATTCAAGCAATTCAATGCCCTAGATGAAAAATAGAGTTGATAATGCATAAAGGCTCTAATCATGGATGATTTTAGGGGCTAAATTTCGCTCATGGGATAATTTTCCATGGTTTTTCCAAAAACGAGATTCTCTATTTTAAAAATGATTCGCCCAAATTCTATAGGATAAAATTATTTTACCTTAAAAATCATCAAAATTTTATAAAAACTATATAAAATCCTTATAAATTTGAATAGTTTTACAAAAATATCGCCAAACATTTATAGTTGGCATATGAAGGATTAGTAAGATTCACCAAGGTTTCTACATTTTAAAACAAATTTTCATCCTTAAAATCATCCCTGGTTCTAAGGGATGATAAAGTAGGAGAATAAATATCAAATCAGTTTATACACTTTTGTAAAAAACATTAAAACAAGAATCAATTTACTACAAGATATACACCACAACAAAATGGTATGGTAGAAAGGAAAAATCAAACCATTTAGGAAATGGCTAGGAGCATGCTAAAGGATAAAGTATTGTAAGATGAATTTTAGAGTGAATCAATAGCAACTGTACTTCATTTGTTGAAAACGTGTCCCACAAAAAAATTTAGTAACATGATTCCACAAGAGGGGTGGAGCAACAAAAATCCCAATGTTCAACACTTATGATATTTTGGTTGTGTGGAATATGAAAATGTACCCAAGGAATGAAGGCAAAAATGGGGTGATAAAAGAGAAAAACACATTTTTATTAGGTATAATGAGAATTCAAAGGCATGTAGACTATATAATCCTAACAAAAAGGATTTATTAGTCATAAAAATGTGACCTTTGTTGAAGATGGATCATGTAATGATCATGAAAGAGAAAGAGAATATGTTGGTGCAATAATATTTCTTATGGAGTTATCAAATGGCACACAAGGTATTACCTTAGCAATACATCAAATAATTGGCATTCGACATGGAACATAACGTGTCTCCCAAGAGGCACATCCATCCAAAATTTCCCAAGTTGTCCCCCGAGTAACTTCTCCATCAAATAGTCCTATCCCAAAAGGAAGAATCAATCCATAATCTTCAATGTATCATGGAAATTATAGCTCAAGGAAAACACAAATATTGAAGGAGATTTATGAGATATCCAAGTATTAATATGATGATAATGAATTGGTGAGTTTTTCTTTATTTTCTTAATATGATCCTATTTAATTTAAAGATGTTGTAAAATAAATAAAATGGTGTGATCCCATGTAAGAATAAATGCAAGCATTTGAGAAAAATGAGATGTGGGAGTTAGTAAACCTTCCAACATGAAAGTAAGTTCTTGGTGTGAAGTTAGTTTATAAAACCAAGAACAATGCAAAAGGTGGAATTGAAAGACACAAAGAACAACTTGTGGTCAAAGGATATAAACAACACCATGGATGACATTATAATCAAACCTTCACTCTTGTAGCAAGGATGGAAAGAGTAAGAGTTTTATTGATAATAACAACTCAACACTAATGGAATATCCATCAAATGGATGTAAAATCATCATTTCTCAATGGAGTTTTAAAGGAAGAAATACATGTTGAACAACCCCCTAGTTTTGAGACTCTAGGACTTGAAACAATAGTGTATAAGTTGAAGAAGACATTGTATGGGCTCATGTAAGCATTTTGTATATCCGGGTTGACTCATATTTGTTGAACAATGGTTCTAGTAATAGCATAAGTGAGCCAAAAATTTACATAAAAGTCAACATTTAAGATCAAATTCTAATCATATACTTATAAGTATATGATTTGATTTTTATAGGAAATGTCATTCTCTCCATAGAAGAATTCAGAATAAAAATGAAGAAAGAATTTGAAATGATAGATTTGGGCTTATTGAGATAATTTATTTGTATTGAGGTTAAAAAAATGAATGAATGAATCCCCATATCTCAAGCTAAGTGTGTAGAGGATATATTGAATATATTTATTATGTTTAATAGGAATCAGTGCGAACATGAGCAACAACAAGTTTGAAACTAAGGAAACATGATTGCAGCAACGATATGTATCCAACATTTTATAAAAGTATGGATGGAAACTTGATGTATATAACAACAATAAAGCCTCATATCATGTATGAAATCAATCTAATCTCTATGTTTATGGAGACACCAAAGGAAAGTAGGAAAGATAATTTTATGGTATGTGAATGGCACCAAAAGCCATGGAATCTTGCATATTGCAGTAGATAGCTTTAAGTTAGTTGGCTATAGTGACATTGATTGAGGATGAGATATAGATGATCGAAAGAGAACATTTGGATATGTGTTCTAAATTGGATTAGGACATTTTTCATTAGTTTCAAAGAAACAACTCATTATGTCACTTTCCATAGCAGAAGCGAAGTAGGTTGTAGCAAACACTAGTTTGTAAAGTTATATGGTTAAGAAGGATATTGTTAGATTTGAATGAGGAAAAATAGGGAATAACAATATTTTGCAATAAGAATTGCCAAAGGAGAATTTTGAGTAACTAATATACGATATGAAAATCATCTACCTCAACAAACACTTGAATGGTACATTAGATATTACTTCAACCTTGCAATCCTAAACTTTCTTTCCAACCATGCTTCATATGGTTATTATTAGTTTAGGGAAGGAAATTCTGAGGGCGTGTGTTGAAATTAAGTCAAATCAATAGTATGAAATAAATGACTTGCTCCTACTAAACAAACAGTTTCTAACTTTTAGTTGTAAAGAATTGTTGAACCCCACAAAGATATTTATTTACTAAAAATAAATGTAATATATATAGATGTGATGGGTAAGATATTTTGTAGAACAATTTGTTAGAAATAGAAGCATTGTATTTATGTTTATATGTAGAATATATGCATCTGGTGTGACAACCCCATAGGATGCCTCATCATATCTTTTGGTCGTTAACCTCATGAGGGCATGCGACAATGCAACGATCCTTACTTGGTTGATTGGCACACCAAGAATACTTCATCCATATTACATCTCTTCACATATATCATACCCATACTCTGTCCTAGGATACAAAAGAGTCACACTCCTACTCTAGTGAAACTCTTGCTTACTTAGACAATTGTTAACAAATTTTAACACTTAGTCTTCTTTAAGCATGCATACTTGAACATGAGAATCCAAGAGAAAAACTACAAAACAAATGAAGAAAAACACAGATATAGTGCGGGTGACACAATCCATGTCTAACACCCAGATAAGTCTGTGTTATTGTGAAACAATTACAATATGATAACTACCAACTTGGTTTACAAATTCGACAGAGTTACACAACTCGTCTCACCTCACCAAGACACCCAATAAAAGATTCATACAACCAATACTCTTTGTTGCAACCATATCCACAACCACCTTCGGTGCACCTAAAATGTGCCCACAAACAAAACACTTGTTGTCCCTTCATTTCCATGGACCTTCACAAAGCTAACACAAATTTTGGTTCTTCCTCACACATGCCTCCACAGAATTGTATTCCAGAATTCCCAAAAACCTTCCAAAGCTTCCAAAACTTGAATACTTTTCTTCCATATTGGAAACTTTTCCTCACTTTATTGCCTTAAACTTTCCTTAGACTTGTTCTCCAAATATGTAAAATGTTTTATGCCTTCCTTTGGTGGTGTTCCCTTTCTCTTATATGGACTCCAACAGTCGCTTGTGTGAAACATCATGTATCTTGGGTGTGTCACGCCACTTCATGAACCCACACTCAAACAAATCTTCATGCCCTCTCTGTGCACCCATCCAATTTGGCGTTCCCATCAACCATTTCTATCTTGGACTAGTGCACCCCATCCTTTGGTGCATAGCACTTTCCTTTCTCTCTTTTTCATGTTGATCATCGTGACTCCTCCTGGGTGTGTCAATGGTGTTTTCCAACCTCTCTGATGCACCCATGTTTCTGAGGGAAGACGATTCCACTCCTTGTGCATGCTCCCAAGTCTCCCCAAACATTCCCAAATGAAACCCAAGTCTTCATCAATCATTTGAAGGAACCTAAGGTTTGTGACCCCTTGGCGTCTCATTTCACCATCATGCACCCAAGGTTCTCCTTATCACACACAAATATATTTATTTTACCAATCGATTGCTTCTTCCTTGTGCTCTTCTTCCATTCAGTTGTTGAAGCCACCCAAGGAGTGTACATGACCGGTGGGGTTCATGGGAGTCCTTACATCATTCCCCACTCCAAGTTTTTGTCATCCCCGATAACATCCATCAATATCCATGGTGATTCTTCCCCATATCTGTATCTTTTCACCACCCAAAGATTGTTTCTTCTTCAACCATTGTCATCAAGGAAAACTCTCTTCAGGAAGTTTTGCAAAGTGTTCCCAAGTGTTAGATGCTCTTAACCCGTGGTGTCTCTAATACTTTGAATTTGTCATTTTTATTTCACATACATTGGATACTCTCAATTTCCAAACTAGTTTGGTGACCAATCCAACTGTCACATTTGTTTCTAGAGAATGAACATCTCCACACCTGAAAAAACTCATTTTTTTTTCCTCATTGCATATTATCCAACTCTTCTTAGTATTATTGAGCCTCCCACTTCAGTCTCAACCTATTCATTTCACTTACCCAAACCTCTTTGGTTATGGACATGGTCTTTCCCCTTGTCAAGATTTAGCAAGTTCCCTCCACAACTCATCTTGTCATTTTGCAACTCTCTTCTTGAGTCTTTTGATGACACCTTCACTAGGCATCACCATGCATCTGAAGATGTAGGTTTTTTCAATTAGACATAATGTTGAGAGTGTTTCTAGACAATAATTGTGTACCTGGTTTTGAAACATCTAACATTTCGAGTGGACACTCCACCCATCATCAGGGACAACAACAAAGATCATATGTAGGTTAAAGAGTGTCGAGGTATGAAATAAATAAGGGAGTGAAGATGGTCCTTGGATAGAAATTAATGATGATTATCATAGTGTCCATACCTCAACACTATTTAACCTATATCTAAGATTTTTGGTTGTCCCTAATGATGGGTGGAATGTCCACTCGAAATTTTGGATGTTTCAACACCAAGGACATAGTTATGATATAGAAACACTCTCAACATAACCATTCATATTGCTTGCTCCCGAAAACGGGTTCCATCATTTTTTTTATAAGGAATAATGTACCTTATAACTGCCACCAAGGATATTGGCATACATCATGTATGGTTTGTGCTCTATCCACAAGTAGCACATGACCAAACAAACTTCCTTCGGTGTGCATACCAACTCCTTAAGTTGTTCTATAGTAAGTTGGAAGTTGCATATCACCATGGCCTCTATAAAAAAGTTCACAATCATTGTTGGATGTCGGTCTTCAACTCCTACCTCTTTCGTGTATGTTTCCAAATCCGGTTCAGAAAGAGACTCCACAGAGTGTCTTGGATCATCTCTTGGAGCTTCGGTGGTGGGTAAGTCACTCAATCCTCCACATCGTCCATAACCTATTGTTGATGAATATTCACTTGGTGATATTCCTCTTGATTTGTGGAAAGTGAAGATTCCATCTCTTTCTTACACTCACAATCATGGTTCTGCGGGTTCCTCAACTAACCAACCTTTATGATGTCTATCTTCACCAAATTCTTCATTACCATGATTTATTTATTTTCTTTCCCTAGATGACTCAAAGATGCTATGGTGCAGATGAAGTTTTGTTGTCGTGTCACATTGCAATGCTTGTCAATGATCCCATTGACTCCTTCTATCAACCTGACCATATATATCCTAAGAATCCTCCGAAGCTTCCTCTTCATCATCAAGGGTGGTCTTGGTGTTCTATCCTCGTCCAATAATACTAAGCGACTTTTGTGAATGAGTTCATATGATTTGGAAAGTATGAGGAATTCTAAGACAAATATCATTGTTTGATCCTCTAATGGAGCTACCAAGATATCCATGTTTCCAAATCACTCCCCAACTCTCAATGGTATTGAACAAACAATCCCTATCACCAACATCGTTTCTCACATCAACACTAGACATTCCAGTGAAGCTCTCAGGTTCACAATGAAGAGACATTATGACTTGTTCACTCACAAAACTATTCATTTCCCTTATTTCAAGCAAATCTTCCATATTCAACCCACATAGTGTTGTGTCCAAAAAGAAGAGTCCTTCAACTCCGTCAATTTGTGAAAATTTTCCTTGACCTTTTTTCCTGAACTCTTGCATGCATTCCATGAATGTCTCCATGAATTTTTTCATCTCTTTCATTCTATTTCCTCCAATGGTTCTAGTTACTCCACTATTGGTGTGATTCAAGCCTCCTCCTCAACCAATAGAGACAACTTTACGTACATTGGAAAATTCCTAACAAAATAATATTGCGAAAAGAGGTAAAATTCAATCATCCTACCTTTCCTCATGAGTTGTCTAGGATGATACTTTGTTGCTATCTTGACTTCATGTTTTATTCTCTCATGCCCGAGTCCTCCCAATGCATTTGACACCAAAGGTTCGGTCTTCCTCATCAAGGCCTTCATGCTGTTGATATCAGAATCTATATGTGCATCATATTCGTCCATCCTCTCCAAAACCTCTTGGATTTTCTGTAATAGTTTGTTAAGAACCAAATACCAATATAACATAGAGAAACCTCAGAAAAAGTACTCAATGCCTTGAAAAAGAGATAATTTAAGATAATAAGCCTCTTCGAGGGGGCAACCTCCTTTTACCCCACTTAAATGTTCAAGTACAAGATGATTCAAAATGAAAATGTCTCCTTGGTATATATAGGATACTAGGAGGTATTGTTATCGGACTAATTGGCAGGTGCGGACACTAACTGATCTCCCTAGATCCACCTATATCTAGAAAAAAACACACCAGAACATGACGCTTTCCTTAAGTTTTAGATATTGAATTTACTAACCAAAGAGGGATGGGTGACATACCATTTAAATGTCGCTTCCTCTCACCATCGCCATCCTAGCTCCGTTACAACTCTCATACAATGATGAACCTGCAAAGGAACACAACCATCCAAAGTGATAGAAATAACATAAACTCAATATAAACCTATGTATGTGATCAAGGAATCATACAATAAAACACAACAAGCTTTATAGGAAAGAATCATATTATTGTATCATATTGAATGTGAAAGAGAGATTACAACCATGGCCTTGATGTCGTAAGGTCCCTTCCAACTGTCCTTCGTTCACCACACACTTCTTGCTCCAAGGATTCTGAAAACATGGATTTGATAGCTACTCACAATCTATCTTGACAAAGCAAATCTCAAAGCCACTCTAACCAAGCTAACAATTCCAAACCAAACACCAATTAGCCAAGCCAATCCAAAAATCTCCAAAGCTACAAGCTAACTTTCTCCATGAGAGCTCCTCTCCTTTTATAAGTTGAAGAGGATAAGGTGAGGAGGTTAGGATGATCCCACTAACTCATGAAAGAGAGTAAGATCCACACCATTCACATGCCAGCTCACCATGGAAGTTTCTCCTTCTAGAAGAGTCGAGAAAATGCTCGTTTTTCCCACGTGTAAGCATTCTCGCACCCTGCCTATAGAGAAACCTGTGAACCTCTTACAACCCAGCTATGGTGCAGCCTGTGAGAATCAGGAATTCTCGCACCCCACCTATAATGCAGCCTTCAAACTTCCTCTTTAATAGGGTTTTCATAAAGGAAAATGCAACTTCGTTTCTCAAGAAAAGTTCTTCTCCCTTCTCTCTTCAAGAACTCAGACCACTGACCCCTTTGAAGGCAAAAAATAGGTTTACATCATTAACATTCATAGGGATGACGAAAATAATGTGTAACAGAGATCCCCCCCAAAGTATGAAGTTAGAACAGAGTGATAGCGGAAATAGTTTGTCGAGTGTGTGTAGGGAACAAGGAACAGTTGGTCGGAAACCTGCCAACAAACAAGGAAATACAGTACAATAATATATCATCACTGAGGTAGGAATTCCCATACTCATAATANCAATAAAACACAACAAGATTTATAGGAAAGAATCATATTACTGTATCATATTAAATGTGAAAGAGAGATTACAACCATGGCCTTGATGTTGTAAGGTCCCTTTCAACTGTCCTTCGTTCCCCACACACTTCCACTCCAAGAATTCTGAGAGCATAGATCTCATACTACTCACAATCTATCTTGACAAAGGCAAAACTCAAAGACACTCCAACCAAGCTGATAATTCCAAGCCAAATCCAACTTAGCCCAATCCAAGCTCCAAAAGCTAAAAAGCTAACTTTCTCCATGAGAGCTCCTCTCCTTTTATAAGTTGAAGAGGATAAGGTGAGGAGGTTAGGATGATCCCACTAAATCATAAAAGCAAGTAATATCCAAACCATTCGGATGCCACCTCACCCTGGAAGTTTCTCCTTCTAGAAGATTCGAGAAAATGCTCATTTTTCCCACGTATAAGCATTCTCGCACCCTGCCTATAGAGCAACCTGTGAACCTCTCGCAACCCAGCTATGGTGCAACCTACGAGAATTATGCATTCTCGCACCCTGCCTATATAGCAACCTGTGAACTTCCTTTTTTATAGGGTTTTTACAAAGGAAAATGCAACTTCTTTTCTCAAGAAAAGTTCTTCTCTCTTCTTTCTTCAGGAACTCAGGCCACTGACCCCTCTGAAGGCAATAGATAGGTTTACATCATTAACGGTCATAGGGATGATGAAAATAATGGGTAACAGAGAGCCCCCCAAAGTATGAAGTTAGAACAGAGTGATAGTTGAAATACTTTGTCGAGTGTGTGTAGGGAACAAGGAATAATCGGTCGAAAACCTGCCAACAAACAAGGAAATACAATACAATAATATATCATCACTGAGGTAGGCATTCTCATACTCATAATACAAATGAATCAAAGCATAAATGCTGACATGCAAAGATCCATGTCAAGTAAGACAGGTCATGATCACCAAACATACACTGTGGATCCATGCCGATATGACTCAAATCTGAACATAGCCACCAAAAATACATTGTGGATCTATGTAACAGTACACTGAATATACTCCAACGCAACCTGGATCTGTCAAAAAATATCCAGGGTCTTCATGTCCACCACTCTATAGTACGAATCTAACCATGTGAATACATGTTTCGAAGTCGAACATGGTAGAAACCACTTGATTACCGGTCATTAGTGTATACCGTTAACAAGTGCGAGGGAAATCACCATTAATGTTAATGAATCCCAAGGTACACTAGTACAATCCAACGAATTTGAATTAATGAGCTGAAGTCGAATACTCGAAGGAATCTCCCAATCAGGGGTCAATAATGAAAACCCACTGTCGAAAGCGAGGAAACCTGCTATTGAGGCATGCAAGTTCCAAGGTACCAATTAGTTTCTAAGTCTAATTCCTGGATAATGAGTTGAAGTCGATAGGAAAAGACTCATCACAGGAGGGCCTTAATGCATCCCACATCAATGACATCAAACAAGTAACAAGATTTGATGTAGGTTAGAGTAACAAGTGATTTAGGAATGATTCAGGGATGGTCAACGCAATAGAAGGCTTAAGGACTGCAGAAATGGCCGACGCAATAGAAGCCTTTCCGGGTTGAACTTCTCTTTGAACATATTGACGATGACAACTGTCTTGGAAACACTGACTCAACAATAGGGATCACAGACCGATTTGTAATATTATAAAGGAGTATGATTAGGAGACAAGAAGATTTTCCAACCTAGACACAAGGTGAGTGAAAGGGTGTCATGTTCAAAAGTGACTCTTCCATGGAATACAGTTTTAGATACATTTCTTTCCCAAATTTTCCCCCACCATTTATGGTAAGTACCTCTTTATTTTTACACAAGCTTGAGGAGGATAACATATGATTGTAATGTAAGATCATCCTTCGGATGAGTCCTTTGAAGTATATTTAACCAACCCTAGGAAGGAGTGGTTCGGTCCCATATGGGCCTTTCGATGTTTGTTTAACGAGTCCAAAGAAAGAAAACTCAGGGGTTTTTCATGTTTAGAGAGTCTGAAAAACACTTAAAGAWAACTCTCTCAGTTCCTTTTTCGTAAAGTAGTCTGATGAGACCGAAAAAGAGATAAACTATCACTCAACAGACGTTTTCTTCAAATACTTTAACGAGCGTGAAAAGAACAAGATCGCTTGGCAATCTTTTCATGTTTAGAGATTCTAAAAAGAGCCTAAAGGGAACTCCAGGGGGTTCCTTTTTCATATAACCTTTACGAGTCCGAAAAAGTGATAAAAGTATACTTAGTTACATTCTCATTGATTTATGAGCACGAGAAAGAACAAATACTAAGCTCGGTAACTTATTCTCATGTATTGAAGAGCATGAGAAAGAACAAAGACTAAGCTCGGGATTGTTTTCATTTTTATGCAAGCTTTAAAACAAAACAAAACTATGCTTGGGATAGATTTTATTTTTACACAAGCTTAAAAACTNAAAGACTCAAATTTGAACATAGCCATGGGACATACAATGTGGATCTATGCAATAGTACAAACTGAATATACTCCAACACAACCTGAATCTGTCAGAAAAGATCCAGGGTCTTCATATCCACCACTCTATAGTACGAATCTAACCATGTGAATACATGTGTCGAAGTCGAACATGGTAAAAACCACTCGATTACCAGTCATTAGTGTATATCGTTAACAAGCACGAGGGAAATCACCATTAATGTCAATTACTCCCAAGGTACACTAGTACAATCCAACAAATGTGAATTAATGAGATGAAGTCGAACACTCGGCGGAATCTCTCGATCARGGGTCAATAATGAAAACCCACTGTCGAAAGCGAGGAAACCTGCCATTAAGGCATGCAAGTTCCAAGGTACCAATTGGTTTCTAAGTCTAATTCCTGGATAATGAGTTGAATTCGACAGGCAAAGACTCATCAGAGGAGGGACTTAATGTATCCCACATCAATGAAACGAAACAAGTAACAAGATTTGATGTAGATCAGAGTAACAAGTGATTCAGGATTGACTCAGGGATGGCCGACACAATAGAAGGATTTAAAGACTACAGACATCGTCGATGCAATAGAAGGCTTTCCGGGTTGAACTTCTCTTTGAACATATTGATGACACGACAACTGTCTTGGAAACACTGACTCAACAACAGGGATCACAGACCAATTTGTAATATTATAAATGAGTATGATCAAAAGACAAGTGGATTTTCCAACCTAGACACAAAGCGAGTGAAAGGGTGTCATGTTCAAAAGTGACTCTTCCACAGAATACAGGCTTAGATACATTTCTTTCCCAATTTTTCCCCCACCATTTCTGGCGAGTACCTCTTTATTTTTACACAAGATTGAGGAGGATAACATATGCTTGTTGATGTAATCTCATCCTTTGGATGAGTCCTTCGAATTATGTTTGACAAACCCTAGGAAGGAGTGGTTCGGTCCCATATGGGCCTTTCGATGTTTATTTAACGAGTCCAAAGAAAGAAAACTCATGGATTTTTCATGTTTAGAGAGTCTGAAAAACACTTAAAGAGAACTCTCTCAGTTACTTTTAAGTAAAGTAGTCTAATGAGACCAAAAAAGAGATAAACTATCGCTCAATAGACGTTTTCTTCAAATACTTTAACGAGCGTGAAAAGAACAAGGTCGCTCGGCAATCTTTTCATGTTTAGAGAGTCTGAAAAGAGCTTAAATGGAACTCCAGTGGGTTCCTTTTTCGTATAACCTTTATGAGTCCTAAAAAGTGATAAAAGTATACTCAGTTACATTCTCATTGATTTACGAGCACGATAAAGAACAAATACTAAGCTCGGTAACTTATTCTCTTGTATTTACGAGCATGAGAAAGAACAAAGACTAAGCTCGGGATTGTTTTCATTTTTATGCAAGCTTTAAAACAAAACAAAACTATGCTTGGGATAGATTTTATTTTTACACAAGCTTAAAAACTAAACAAAACTATGCTTGGACCTGGTTTCATTTTTACGCAAGGTTGAACCAGAGGAAACTACGCTTGAGGTAGCTGGTTTAATTTTTACACAAGCTTGAACCTTAGAAAACTATGCTTGTGACTTCCCAACGCATAACACAGGGATGGTTGGTACTTAGCCCCCAGTTTAAGAAGCTAGCGGCTCAACTTCAACATGAATTCCAAAGGCTGGAAGTATTTCCCCCCAAGCTTCGTTTCATCCAACAACAAAGGCGGAGGAAATGAAGCCTTAAATACTAGACGAAGGACTTGACTCAAACAGAGAGGGGGGAAACTGTTTCATTTTTTAACGATCTTGACCCAAAAAAAAGAACTATGCTCGTAACCTCTGTTTCATTTTCTAACGAGGTTGCCTCAGAGACGCAAAAACTATCCTCGTAAGTGGTTTCATTTTTTAACGAGCTTGAAATCAAAAAACCATGCTCAAAGACCCCTGTTTCATTTTTTAATGAGGTTGCCTCAGAGACGCAAAAACTATCCTTGGAAGTGGTTTTATTTTTTAATGATCTTGAAATAAAAAAACCATGCTCAAGGCTGGTTTCATTTTTAAATGAGCTTGAAATCAGAAAATCATGCTCAAAGACCTTTGTTTCATTTTTTAACGAGGTTGCCTCAGAGACACAAAAAAATATCCTCAAAACTCTCTTCTTGATCATGGATTCCAAGAGGACAATGCTCTGGAATGACACCATGTCAAAGGACAAAAATCGGTCATAGCTTCCAAGCGGTCTTCACTAGAAGGAAGAAACACACTCTAGAAGGACACCATGTTGAGGGTCGCGACAGGAGTAAAGAGATCATGCTCTAACAACCCTATCGAAGAGATCACCATGTCAACTACTAGATCTAAGTCATCAAAATTTGAAACCATGGGCGACAATGCCACATAATTGACATGTGGCAGGGGCGATACCATCTGCATATAAGAACCATTTAGGGAGGCAATCCACTCGGGGTCAATGAATGAAAGTTGGTCAACAATCACAATTCTTCCATTGTGAGGGAAAGATATCACACGAAAAAGAGTGGACACAATAGCTTTCATGGCATAGACATAATCTCTCCCAAGGAGTAAAGAAAAATACAAGGAGTCTTGAACTACCATGACATCGATAAAGACAGTTTTCCCTCCCAGAGTTACAGGAAACTGAGGAAGGGTCCCTAAAGGTTGACTAGCTCTTTTGTTAAAAGCTAACAGATTTTGTGTAACCGACGCAAGTGGAGGACAACCCAAAGCTTTCCAAGCACTAGAGGACAAAATACTAACAAACGAACCTTCATCTATCAATGTTTGGGGAACGTTCCAACCACAAATCTGTACTGTAATCTGGAAAGGAATGTAAGAGGGAATATTAGGTCTAGTTAGCACACCCCAGTCAGAATGGATGGCCTCATTACTTGGAGGGGGTCCTACAGGAGAAGGAGGAATACCCCTCGGCATGGGAGATTTTGTATCAACGAGAAAAACATGGGCAGTATCGGGTTTACTCTCTAGCGGGAGAGTAGGATCGACCGATGGAGAGATCAGATCGACCACTTGAGTTTCATTCTCCAAGGAGAGAATGGGGTCGACAGATGGAAACGAATCGACCACTTGGGTGACACTCTCTAACGGGAGAGTGGGATCGACCGAGGATGGGATCGGATTGACAGCTTTAGTTTCACTCTCTGAGGGGAGATTGGGATTGACCAAGGATGGTATCGGATCAACCACTTTGTCAATTGGTTCAACTAAGGACGTGACCAAATTGACGACATGATCAACCGGATTGACCGGTGAAGGGTCCGAAGTGATCATGCCATCAAATACAGGGGGGTCAAGAGTAAGCTTGCGATAAGCAACTGGAAGTTGAGGTTGTGAAACAGTCATGTCTTCCAGGAATTTCGAGGCTTCTTCCATATTAGGAAAAAGGTGAGTGAGGTGAATCCCTTTGCATAACATACATGGGAACTTGACTCTACTTTTCTTCTTCCCAACCATATCATGACTAGTCGACGGGAAGTCATCAACATGTTGTTCAAAGGATAACGACATGGGTTGGCGAGGATGTGTAGACCATGCTTCTATAACCTTGGATAGACTAGGGCATTCCTTAAGAAGATGGCTACCCTTACAAAGCCTACAAGGGTGCTTGGGCTTACGATTTGTTTGGGTGATCTTGAAATCATCAACACTCCTAGGACGATTAATAGTAACTGGTTGTTTTCCAACATGTTTGACAGTGGTTGGAGGTTTTGACCCTCGCTTATCTTTCTTCTTCTTAATCTTTCTTTTCTTCTTCTTCGTATTCACTGGGTTACTAGCTTCAGAATTTTCACCCGACGAAGAAGATGAAACAGAAGGCGACATTGCAAGCGAAAAAGGAGAAGAAGACCTTACTGGTGAAGAAGGTGAAGGATCAACATGAGGTTGATTCTCTTGGGGGGAAGTGCTTGTGACTGAAGCACTAACTGCATTCGAGATTACCTGAGTTGAAAACAACCATATCGGTAATCCAATAGTGAGACCTGGAAGGCTCAAAGTAGCGATGTGTGGAGGACCAATGTTTCCATAAGAAGGAAAAACAAAAGGTTCCCCTGGAGTAGGGGTTCCTTCATTGGTCATTCCAGGAACTGGCGCCATTAAATAAATCCAACCTAGACTTTTCTAGGGAAAACAAACAACACACGCTAAAAATCTAGGAAGCAAGCAAACAAAAAAACCTTCTTACAATGAGCACACTAGTTGGTGATGAAATCCAATGTCGTGAGAACAATGTAAGAAGGGGCTGAGATAGAGCGGGTGGAAAATTTATGTTGACGACCTGCTTAATGGACTTACACCCTGGTGCAAGCTCCCACACATAATCGTGGGTATACCCTCCAAGGAGCC
>JZKD02S2261383.1:184909-231819 GCA_000966675.3 Picea glauca
AACTCTTATACTATTGTTCATTTTTCATTGGATATAGTTGAATGGTTTAAGTATAAGTTGAAAAAGGTTTTAAATTGTACTTGATACTGATTCACCCCCCTCTCAGTATCAACACATGCAACGTCTTTTACAAGTCTGTAGTTTACTTTATATCCACTTTGAAAAAAATCATAGCCAATGCCATAGATTTAGATTTATATAATGGAACATCATAGCCAACGCCATAGGAATATCCATACAAGTCTTTAGTTTACTTACTATTTTGCAACATCCATACAAGTCTTATTTTACTTTATATAATGCAACATCGTAGGAATATCCATGCAATATCCACTTACTTTTTTGCAACATCCACTTCCGTTTTTCTATTTTTCACGGCCCTCAAGAATTGAGCATGGAGTAAAACGTCCTCGTCATCGGCCCTTGAGAAAAATTATATGAATTGAGAATGGAGTAAAGCGTCCTCATCATCTTTTCTGTGAGGTGACCATTATGATTGCCAAAATCCCAAAAATCCTAACATCCACGTAAACATGTATTTTAATAAAAATTAGCAGAATTGGCTTTGATGTTCAACAAACTTTGAAATTTATTTATATTCACCAAGTAATGATAAAAGTAGGATTGCAATTGCACATGCCAGGCATGTGACAAACACCTCATCACTCTTCATATAATCTATTTAATAGGCTAAAGTCACTGTTGTCTACCACCCATCATCATCACTATTCATATAATCTATTTAATATGACAAATTTAGATTTAGTAGACATTAAGTCTACTACCATCATCATAATAGGAATAGGAAGGAAATATATTGATAGAACTGGATAAGTAAAT
The DNA here is from genome assembly GCA_000966675.3 of Picea glauca. Taxonomy (NCBI): domain Eukaryota; kingdom Viridiplantae; phylum Streptophyta; class Pinopsida; order Pinales; family Pinaceae; genus Picea; species Picea glauca. The sequence continues at coordinate 185,750 of JZKD02S2261383.1, forward strand.
TGCAATTTAGCACCTAAAATGTACCAACAACATTTTAATGGTTTCCTTAGATCAAGGCTTAGTTTTCCCATTTCCCAAGTCTTTGGTCAATATCATAACTTCCAATTCCTTCATTAAGCTTTGAAAATTTCCTAATAGATCGTCCTTTTGCTAAAAACCCTGTGATCTTTGGCTTATGACCTACAATACAAAAAATAATAAATTGTTATTTTTTGCCTAAGATCCTTAGTTTTTATGCATTCCTAGATTTTCAAATAAAAATATAATTTTTTTTTCCCTTTTTATCAAAAAGGGGTGGTGTGTGTGTTCAAGTGTCAACCACTAATCCTAAGCCACACTCAATAACTTTTATCGGATTAATTGGTAGGTGCAGACTCTTCCTAAAGCATGGAAAAAGATGAATTCTCGATGCTTCTAGAAGGGAATCTTCTAGAAAGATGGGTTGGCATTCGAATGGTTATCCTAGTACTGAATTCCCTGATATTTTGGGATCATTCTTATCTAAGTAACTATCTCATTCTCTCCTATATATTGAGAGAATTCTCATGGAAAAGGTTAAGCAAGATTCATTGGAGGATTGGTGAAAGAATTGTGTGAAGGACTTAGTATTGAACAATAGCTTGGAGACTCTAGCAAGTCTACCAAGAGGATTTGATCTTCTTCATGCAAGGATTGAGCAAGTGTGTGTGTTGAAGCCAAGGGCCATTGAAAGGAAGTTTGCGACATCAAGGCTCAGGTTGTAATCTTTACTTTCCATTAATATGATACAGTGGCATGTCCCTTTCCCATAAAGCTATTTCCACTTTATTGTGTAATTCCTTGATCATACACATAGGTTGACTATTGAATAAATTGTGTTATCTTCACTTTGGTTGGTTTGTATTGTGTTGGTCTTGACTTCACGAGAGCACTAGAGTGAAGTGGGAGAAACAAAGACCCTAGGAAGCGATAATAAGGTATGTTATTTGTTCTTTCCTCCTAGTTAATTCAATGGTCAAAACTTAGGGAAAGAGTCATGTCCTATCCTATTTTGTTCTAGATCCAGGTGGATCTAGGGAGATCTGTTAGTGTCCGCACCTACTGATTAATCTGATAACAAAATTGGTGACTCAACTGGGGAACAATCCCATTTTCTTTGTGGCTTTTGGTATTTTTCTATGGCCATTTTCTCTTGGTTTACTTTTCTCCTTTCCTATCAATCTCTGAGTCTTTAGGATATCCTGATAGACCCTCTGGGTCCAGAGGCCTTTTCAACTTTTGCTTCATTTTCCAAAAAATTGACTAGTTTCAGAGGTTCTCACACTGCACTTCACTGTAGCCTATGAGAATCCACAGAGTTCACACTCTGCCTTTAGGTTGCAGTGCGAGGTTCTTACACTTTTATCAAGGGCCACATATGAGAATGCCTAATTCTCGCACTGTGTAATACTACCAGCCTGCGAACTCATTTTTTCAAAATTTTGGATTTGAGTTTTGGCATCTTCAACTGCCCGGATCAGTCTAGGTGCCTTATAAGAGTTTCTTGGACCATTGATTGATGTTCTTATTGTCTTCGTTTTCATGCATGAATAGTCTTAGGATTTCAAGGCTCTTCTTGTCATTTTGGTCTTGACTTTCATTTCTTGACTTTTCTTGGCAAAACCATTCTCTCTGACTTCAGAATCTGAGTGTGTTTGATTATTTAAGAACCAATGATTGGTTGAAAGTTGAGTTTTCTTGGTCTTTATCATTTGCTTATGGTTGGAAAGATCATTTTCTTATGCAATTGAAAATACTATATTGGTTTGCTTTTTATTTTTGTTTTCATTGAAAGAGTGGATTGGGTTATTATCATTTCTTGTTCATTGGTTTTTGATTTTCTGTACTCTCATTAGTATGGTGAGGGTCCTTTTTGAAAAGTGAACAAAGTTTTTTCTTTCAAAAAATCATTTTTCGTCTTCGAAAACATTGAAAATCAAATTGTTGAAATTGTTGAAAAAGACCCAATAGAGAATTGTTATTTGATGCGTGATTTGTTGCATTTGCATTTTAAAGGAAATTTTGCATTGTAGTTCATAGTTGATCTGGAAAACTTTCTCTTTCCCTCCCATACATCGGATTCATTGAATGAAAAGTGATATATTTCATTCTCATCCATGCATTGTTGGGTCAGAGTCATACAACATAAGTTTCATCTCCGTTTCCTTTGAGTAAACAACAACTCTTAATAACACTGTGCAATCATAAAATTTATCTAGTAACTCTTTTCTAGGGATCTATTACACCAACATTTAGCTCAGCTAGCGCTTTGGAGTAGGAAGAGAGATACACTCTCCAAAAGCACAAAACAAACAATAGCATCTTGTGTTAGGGAGTGTTAAATTCCATTTGCAACATCTTGTCCTGGGAAGCCCTTCTTACAAAAGGGTCAAGCACGAGGTCGCATTGATCTTGACAGAGTTACTCACCTTGCTTTGTTGATATCAGTGTAGAGATTGCACGTATTACGGGGATCACTCGGAGGTATACCCACAATGATGAGTGGAAGCCTTTTGAGTTAATTTCGGGCTAGATACCCTGCCCTTGCGTGTGGATTGGGCTGTCGACTGTTCCCCCAAGATTTATTGTTGTTGGTGGTGACCTTAGTGGCCTATCTTTCTAGGTTCTTACCTGAGGTGATTTTGAAGGGGAAAGTCTTCACGGTACCTGGAATTGACATTGACCAAACTCACTCGGGCTCCTTGGAGGGTATACCCACGATTATGTGTGGGAGCTTGCACCAGGGTGTAAGTCTGTTAAGCAGGTCGTCAACTTAACTTTTCCACCCTAGCCCAACCCCTTCTCGTCTCGTTGTTGTGACGTTGGATTTCATCACCAACTAGTGGCTTCGAAATTAGAAGGTCTTGTTTGCTTGGTGATTGCTTTCTAGATTTTGTTTACTAGCGCGTGTTGTTTGTTTCTCAAAGTTGACCATAGGATTTTCTTCGCGAAGTTTGTTACTCGTTTACAATATCTCCTCCACGTCATTCATGTAGAATGCAGGGTTTATCTCCAGAGCATCTGGAAGGTTCTCAACCCTTGCCTACAAGTACACCTGAGGGCTCTCCTCGCCAAGGTGAAGTCACAGTCGTCACCACACCACAAGTGGAACGCATTGACTCTCTAGAACATTTTTGAATTACAAATACTTGAGAGGACTTTCGACTTCTCCCGATTCTGAGAGACATTTTATGTAAGCAAACTCTTCTGGAGACTTAATTGTTGTGTATTCTGGATCTCCGTCTGGACCTGGGGAACAAGATCCTTTTTGGTCTACGGGTGTTCTTCGACGGGACCTTTTTGGTCCAGGTTCACCTGTGATTTCTGAGATCAACCCACCTATGATTTTTGAAATCTCTAGTACATAGACAGTACCGGTGACTACCACTTATCACTTTACCGTCTCTACCGAAATGGCCCATCTTGCAGCTACTATGAGTGTTCCAATCGGATTTACTGTGGTTATTCTTTCTCCCATTAATACATCGTGAACTCCCAACATCGCTCCGACACTACCACCTAGATACCGTGCGTTGAATTCTTCCATTCCTACTCCTGCGCAAACTCCATCCGGCTCTCCTAGTGGTCCTTCTTCTTCTGGGCACTTTCTTCCCAGTTTTGTTCCAACACTCCCTCAATTTCCTTTTGGAGGACCTTCTTCGTCTTCTACTGGAAATCTTAATCCTAGTGTCTCTCTTCCATCATTCACTCCAAATTATAAGTTTTTGGTTGGTGGACAATTTCACCAAGGTGGTATGACACAACCCCCTTTCAGTGGGCAACTTCCTTTTGGAACACCACCCCCAATTGGAACACCACCTTTGATGGGAGGACCAACCCCACCTTATGGGAAAAACATCCCTCCATCCTTGGCCCAGTATTGGAATCATTTGATACAAAATCCTCCTCAATCGACTGGGGGGCAGCAGTTTCCAACTGCGTCCGTAACACACCCTAGCATGGTCCAACCATATCCGGGTTTGTTCAATCCCATTTGGGGGGAAAATGCTCAAAATCAAGCCCCAGTTCCAGGGTATACTTCTATGAGCTACTATCCTCTCCAACCACCACCGAATATGCTTGGGTCTTCACATTATATGCAGACTGCTTATGGTCCTACTGGTTTGCCGATAAGGCTTCCTCCCCAAAGCCACTAGTACCCGCAGGTGAATCGACAGTTACCCTTTCTCGCCACTTTGGATCTTCTGGATTTGTCAAGGATTTTAAATGATCCTATTCATCACTCTCCCCAATGGCCTATTATTCCAGCCAAGCTTCCATCGGACATTCCTAAATTCGACGGCAAAGTGGGAGAGGACCCAAACAATCATGTTATGACTTTTCACCTATGGTGCTCATCCAACTCATTGATGGATGACTCTATTCATTTACGTCGTTTTCAACGAACCCTCACAGGTTCTGCTGTGAAGTGGTATATCGAATTTCCATGAAGTTTCTTCTCTGATTTCAACACCCTAGCTATGGCTTTCCTTACACATTACTAGTTACCGATCCATTATGACACGGGGACCAAAATTTTGACTTCCTTCAAACAAAGCAAAGGCACTCATATATCTAATCACATCCATGAGTGGTGAAGGAGACGATGTCTCATTAAACTTAAGATCCCTGATCAGTTGTTGGTTGAATGGTTTACAAAATCATTTGTGAACGAAATCGGTAAGGAGATTGCCATGGGTGGCATAGTCATGGAAGAGAAGGCTATAAGTCATGCTCAATATCTTGACCTCGTTTATTCACAAACGGGAACTCTTTATGATTTATTACTTGACTTACCTCGTCCTAATCCTTCCAGCACTTCAACTACTCCAATTGCCTCGCATGTAGCTGACGGTGTGATTGGCTCTTCCCAAGCCCAACCACATTCTGTGTCAAGTGTTAACCCTAAATCTGCTTCTTCTAATGTTCAAAATGCTCCGTCTCCTGCCCCTCCCACCGGCAAGACTTCTGAGGTAAATGCAATTCAATCTACCCCAGCCGGTAAAAACAAATCTAAAAAGGGGAGCGACAAGAATAAGGAGGGAAAAAATAATTCTCAGGCAGAGCAAACCAAAACTACCCCTGTTGACGATCGGGATAAGTACAAACCACGATACCCTTGCCTTATATGTGGTGATGATCACTACACGAAGGATTGTCCACGATGTGCTGAGGTCACTAAGTTCCTTCAAGGAGCTCCAAAACCACCTGCACCAGTTGTCTTGTCCCAACCCTTCCCATCTCAACAACAGGCACAGTTGGTCATCCATGACCAACCCTCCTCTTCCACTACATCATATGTTTTGATGTGTACTGGTGATTCTAAGCAGAACAACATTGCACTCACTACTCAAGCTAAAGATTATTCTCCCTCTAAGGAGAAGGTTGACGATTTACCTCCTTCTTTAGTACAACCCTCTCCAGCGACTCCACCTAGTAATGGTCCTCTTCATCTTGAATGACCGAGCCTTGACACAGTTCTGCGACCCCCCCAAAGGGCATCATTCAGAAATCATCTTTCAATCCTCACGCTCGTGCTGCCTAGAACTACAACATTGTTGAAGATATGGCTCAAGTACCTTCTGCGATGTCAGCCCTCGAAGTCCTTCAGACTTGTCCTGCACAACGAAAGGCACTATTGAAAGCTATCGGTGGAATCGATCCGATGGATACGAATTTGATAGTCTTTGACTTGGAATATCACGTTCCAAGGTTACCCCCTCAACTTGCATTCCAGATCTAAGTGGTTGTCTCTGACAAAAACATTTGCCGAACTGTTATCGATGAGGGTGCCTCGACATGTGTTATGTCTCTTGCTTGTTGGAAAGCCATTGGCTCTCCTCCTTTGAATGAATCCCGGAACACTCTTAAAGCCTTCAACGGCTCCGGTTTTAAGCCCTACAGTGTCCTTCCTTCGTTGCCCATCATGTTAGAAGGCAAAATGGTCCAAGTTGAAGTGGAAGTATTTGATGCTCCCCTTGATTATAATCTTTTGCTTGGCCGCAGCTGGATCGATTCCATGCGCATCGTTGTGTCAACGCTTTTCCATGTAGTACGTTTCCCTCATCAAGGAAAGATTGTTACCGTCGACCAACTTTCCTTCTTCAATTTCGATACCCGTACTGGCAACGTACTGTTTATTGCTAAAACCCCATCGGGTTATGAGAACGTTGGTGTCGGCCTTTTAAAGGAATCCTCGTAAATGGGTACTTTCCCCATTCCACCGCTCGATGTCCCATGCCCGTCAGTTGCTTCTATCAACATGATCTCCACAGTGCCTCATGAACTTCCTGCGTCTCATGACCCTTGGATAGTCCCTGACCCTGGAGATCATTTTTGTTTTGGCAACGAAATGCCATTAAGTCCAATTGAATTCGCCTACCAGGCCATTCAATCCGCCACACCTTCTACCCCCTCTCTTGATGAGTTGTCTCCTGATCCTTTTTGTGTTATTTTTCCCACTGACGAGATGATCATGTCTGTCATGGAGGACCCCCCTTGGGACAATGGGCATCATCGTTCCATCCTCTTTCTGGAGCAACATACTCTTGAGAAATACCAATGGATTTCGACTCCGTCGACCGTTATTGTCATCTAGATCGTTCCCGAGACTACACACAATGTGTTTGCTGAAGGGAACTTAAGCAATATTTCGCCCACTATTCCCATTGACATATCCGTCAAACCTGGAATTGTCGAAAATGTCCACATTGGAGCTTCGTGTTCTTCCGACAAAATTGTTACCTACACATCCTTGTTCAAAGAGTTTCATGACATCTTCGCCTGGAGCTATGAAGAAATGCCAGGTATCAACCCTGCGATTGTCATACATGAGATAAATACATACCCTGACGCTAAACCCGTATGGCAACGCCTTCGTCCAGTTCACCCACGTAAAGCGGCTGTTATCAAGCTCGAAGTCGAGAAACTTCTAAAATCCGGCTTTATCTATCCGGTGGCTCTCATAAACTGGGTTTCCAATCTTGTCCCGATTGACAAGAAACAAGGCACCATTCGTGTATGTGTTGATTATAGGGATATCAATAAAGATTGCCCAAAAGACAACTTTCCTACCCCTTTCGTCGATCAGTTTGTCGATGATTTCGCCGAAAGTGAAATCTTCTCTCTTATGGATGGTTTCTCCGAGTATAATCAAATCAACATTCTTCCTGAGGATCAACATAAGACTGCTTTTATTTGTCCTTGGGGTACTTTTGCCTATCGAAAACTTCCTTTCGGTCTTAAGAACGCTGGCGCAACTTTTCAATGCGCTATGTCTTATGCTTTTCATGATATCAAGCACATCATTCAACCCTATTTGGACGATTTACCCCCTCATTCTATGCGCAGAGTCGATCACCCAACCCACCTCTAAGCCATTTTCGTTCGTTGTCAGTTCTATCATATACGTTTGAATCCTCATAAATGCGTTTTTTGCGTGGAATCCAACCATCTTCTAGGTTTTATCGTTTCGCGTCAAGGGATCCGGGTGGATCCTTTAAAGGTTGAGGCGATCCTTAATCTCCCTCCTCCTTCTACACTTCACCAGTTGCAAAGTTTGCAGGGGAAAGCAAAATTTCTTCGTCATTTTATCCCAAATTATGCTGAGATAACTCGTGGTTTTACGCGACTATTAAAAAAGGATTCAGAGTTCGTCTGGGATACCATTGCCAATAATAATTTTGAAGCTTTGAAGTTGTCCCTAACGCGAGCTTCGCTTCTCTTTCCCCCCAATTAAAGTCGTGATTATTTCCTTTACCTTGCTGCCTCAGATTACACCATTGGCATGGTTCTCGTCCAAGAGGATGATGCTCATGACGAACATGTTATTTACTACTTGATTCAAAGTCTCACGCCGACTGAAATCAAGTATCAACATGTGGAGAAACTGGCCTTGGCTGCCGTCCAAGCCATCCAACACTTCCAGCACTATATCCTCTCACGCAAGACTACGGTGATTTCTCATTGCAATCCTATGCAACACATTCTGACACGTCGATTGCTAGGGGGCAAATACTCCAAATGGATTGTGATACTCCAAGAGTTTGACTTGAAATTCGAACACGCCAAGTCCAAGAAGTCCTTAGTTTTTGCTGAGTTGATATGCGACTTTCCCCATTCTGCCACGGAAAATGTAGCAGCTGATTCATTACTCGATGAGTCTCTTTTCCTTATTAGCACTGATGATCTTTGGTATGGTGATATTATTATCTATCTCCAAACCCAGACTTTCCGGCCAACTTTGTCTAGTACTGAACGACATCAAATATGATACCAAGCTCATCAATACATTATCCTCGGAGATACTCTTTATCGTCGGGGGATTGACTCTGTTTTTTCGACGTTGTCTAACATTCGATGAAGCCGAGAAAGCTCTGAATGACTGCCATTCTGGAGCATGTGGTGGTCATATGTCTGGGTATGCTACTGCCCAGAAGATCTTAAGTGCAGGGTATTTTTGGCCTTCTTTATTTAACGACTGCATCCTCACCGTTCAGAAATGCCATGCCTGCCGGACCTATAATCAGAAGATTCAGTCACATCTTGCTCCTCTTCACCCTGTGGTATCAGTTGGTCCCTTTGCGAAATGGGGCATCGATTTCATGACATGTCACCCTCACTCGGTCGGGGGGCATGGTTACATTATTGTAGCCGTTGATTACTTTACAAAATGGGCTGAGGCGATGCCGACATTTGACAACACTGGAAAGACTGCAGCTTTATTTTTTTTTAATCACGTCATAGCTCATTTTAGTGTTCCCCAAGCTATCGTCACTGATCACGGTAGACACATTAGGAATTTTATGATGTTCGAACTTACTGAAAAGTTGGGTCTTCGCCATGATAACTCAACACCCTATTACCCACAATCCAATGGCCAAGTCGAAACGATTAACAAAGTTCTCATAACTATGCCCCAACGAATGATAGGGATTCATAAAACAAGTTGGCACACAATGTTGTTTTCGACATTGTGGACGTACCGGACATCCGTCAAGTCTGCTACTGGGTTTACACCTTTCCGGTTAGTCTATGGTGTGGAAGCCATTCTCCCGATCGAATGCGAGATACCCTCTTTAAAACTAGTTGTTGAACTCCTACCCAACACTTCTACTGAGGAAGAACGTCTATTGTATCTTATGTGATTAGACGAAACTCGACGTGATGCCACACTAGTCATAGAAGCTTAGAAAAAATCTGTCAAGGCCCAATACGACAAGCATGTCAAGCCTTGCATTTTCTCCGAAGGTGATCTTGTTCTTCTTTATGAACAAGATCGAGATATGTTAGGAGCTGGGAAATTCGAAGCCATGTGGCAAGGTCCTTATATTGTTCGACAAGTTTTGGAAAAATGAGCTTATGAGTTGGTAGATTACGATGGTATCCCTTTGAGTGAACCCAGGAATGGGTTGTACTTGAAGAAGTACTATACATAAACTCATATGTGCACAAGCACTTGTATTTTTAATGTATCATACTTTTTGTGTGTTACTATAGCTTGCTTTTTTCATTATCTGGTCTCTGCCCTTATGTGACATTGTGTTTGATTTCCAGATGTCGGAGTCTTCGCTACCCTATATTGATTTCACTGATGGCACTAGCTGTAGTACTCAGAACCTTGCTTCCGCTGCGTGGGCAATTTATGCCCCTACAAACGAACTTGTCTCCTTATGAGGTGTGTGTCTCGGTCGTGCGACCAACAACATTGCAGAATATAGCATCGTTATTGAATTATTGGTTGATGCTATCTCACTCAGAATCTGTCAGTTGGTCATGCGTCTCGATTCGCAGCTTATAGTACTACAATTAAGTAATGTTTATTCTATTTGAAGTCCTACTTTGTTACGGGTGTATTTGCGAATTCGCCTCTTGGAACGTTATTTTGATTACATTGAATATCAACATATTCCTAGATGTCTAAATACATTAATAGATGCATTAGCTAATTATGTATTAGACAGACATTTGAATCATTTATAAATCAATCACATCAATGTTCACACAACACATGATAAATCAGTAGAAGCCGTCTGTATATATAACGATCGAAAGAGATTTTTACAAAAAGTTTGTCCGAAGACCAAAATGTCAAAAACTAAAGCTTATAGCTTCTACAAAGTGACGTCATGGATGACATTCACGGTAACACATGACTGCCCGAGAAACTCTACGGAGCAGTTGATTCATGGATCCTGAAACTCCTACAGTATGACGCTGATCGCATCATGGAACCTCTTCCAGAGGCATGTCTGGCATATTTGCGGTCAGGCCCTCTAGATTTTATTCCACCACCTGATAATCCTTGACATATTGTGGCACTGCTGCTACCTCTCCTCGTCGCTGAATGGGAGAAGTACCAGGAGGTTGGTATGGTCCAACATCTGTGTCATCAAAATGGATTTTGTGTTTAGTTTTTGGATGAACATATAAAACAAAAACATTTGAATATGATAAAAATTCACAAAAACATTTAAAAAGAAAAATGTGTGTACTTCTTACCAAGGTCCCCCCACTGAGCATCCTCTAGCAGTACTAAGTCCGGATCTCCTCGAAAATCCAACCCGACATAAGCATAGTCGTCAACCATCAACATCTGTGGTTGAAGCCAGTCAAAGAAAGTATCATCATACTTGATGATCGGTCCAGCCACATGCCAGGCCATAAGCTGACACCATCTCAGCATCCTTGGATCCCTGGGAGCCGGTATATTCCACTCCACCTATAGCCTCAGTAATGGGACCCTCTCAAGGAAGAAGGACACCAGCAAATATTCATACCCAAATTGTTTCAGGTTGCCTCGTTTGCATTTGGTCAACTGTCTTTTTACGCTACGAAGCATTGCATCTGCCCAGTTGAACACTCGGGGCTCAGTACACTCAATAGCATACTGGAAGTAACTCTGTAACGCCATGTGAGGAGAAAAAATCCCAGCCATCCAAGCTATGGTGAATAGGATAGTACGGAGGGTCAAATATTGTACCCCCCAAATATCTATTTTTCCTTTCTTTCTCTCTGCCTCGGGAACATAGTGTATACGACAATACTCACTCATGGGAAGCCCACCACCTCTGCTACTAGTCAGGCTCACATAGTACCCCCGCCATGACAATCCAGTCAAAAATTAAATGTCCTCCATATCTAAGGACAGTGTGTGGACCCCCACATGAAATACCTGCTGATCAGGGTCCCACATACACACCAGGTACTCTAACAACCTGACTTGGACCCTGATGCCCGGGCTACGAAAGTATTTCAGGAACCCATAGTTTCTCAAAGAAACGATAGTAGGTGGATGATTTCTGGAAATTGCATTGTCTTCTTCGTGCTCCCTTTCACGCCATTCAAGCACCATTTTGCTGGCCAATTATCTGCATAAGAGACACAAAAAGAAGATTAACAACTTTTTTCATGAGTTCATTCTCTTTCATTGAGTGAAATTTAAAAAAAAAAATTGAGCTTTACGGTTCTCGCAGGTGCCCTTTGGGCACAGTGCAAGAATCTCGTAAGCTGTCTTAGGCTCACCTGCGAGAATGCCCCATTCTCGCAAGTCTCATGTGGCCCGCCTACGAGAATGGAAGCACACAAATAGGGCTTGCAAAATCAACCCAAAAAATAAATTTTAACCAATGAAATTGCAAAATTAAACCATGAAAGTGTTAAGGACAAAGAGCCTACCTTACTGTCACTGACGGCTCGCTGAATGGATACTCGTAGCTCCTGCAATCTGACGCCAAACTTGGAGTGTAAAAGAGGGGTTTTTTGAGCTCAAATAGTGGAAAGGTAAAAATGATATGGTAAAAAGAGTATTTACTCCTTTTTATTTACTTTTACTATGTCATTTGGTATTTTATGATTATTTATCTATTAAACCCTAATCCCTAATGACCTTTGAGTGTAACTTTTGCAAGCATATTGATTTTGAGGTTCCTATACAGGGATCCAGACATATTTTTTCTTTGTCATCGCATGTTTTGATTATTTTTTATGGTTTTTTGTATAAAACTTCGAGCGTGGTTTTTGTCTGTTCTTGCGCTCGCAAATACATGAGAACGCGATCGAGCATACTTTTATCACTTTTTCGGGCTCAACAAGGTTATACGAAAAAGGAACCCCCCTGGAGTCCTCTTTAAGCTCTTTTCAGACTCTCTAAACATGAAAAGATCGTCGAGCGACCTTGCTATTTTCACGCTTGATAAATCCTTTGAAGTAAGCATCTGGTGAGCGATAATTTATCTCTTTTTCGGTCTCATCTAGACTATTTTACAAAAAAGGAACTGAGAGAGTTCTCTTTTAAATGTTTTTCCAGACTCTATAATCATGAAAAACCTTCGAGTTTTCTATCTCTGGACTCGTTAAACAAACATTGACAGACCTGTAATGGGACCAAACCACTCATTCTTAGGGTTCGTTAAACATACTCCGAGGGACTCGTCCGAAGGATGAGCTTACATCAACAAGCATATGTTATCCTCCTCAAGCTTGCATAAAAATAAAGAGGTACTCGCCAGAAATGGTGGGGGAAAGTTTGGGAAAGGGATATGTTTTCATCTTCGTATTGATTGGCAGTAAGTGTCGCTCTTGAACATGACACCCCTTATTCATCATTTGAAGCCAGTTTGGGAAATCTATTTGTCTCTCATTTGATTTGCTACAAGTTCATTCCTTGTATCATCTTTGAGTCAATGATGCCAAATCATTGGTCATGTCGTTCATATGTTCAAGAGAAGTCCATCTGAAACCTATATTGAGTTGGCCATCTGTTGTTTTCCATTCTCTCCGTGTCAGCCTTCCCTGTGTCCAGTTCAATTTGCATAATACTTTGTTTCACCTACAAAATCTGTTACTCATTTCGTGTCATTGATGGGGGATACATCAAGGCCCTCATGTGATGATTTTTTGTTCCATCGACTTCAGATCATTATCTAGAATCAAGACTTAGAAATTATTTGATACCTTGGAGCTTGCATGCCTCAATGGCAAGTTTCCTCGCTTTCAACGGTGGGTTTACATCATTGACCCCTGATCGAAAGATTCCATCGAATGTTCGACTTCAAATCATTCATTTACACTCGATGGATTGTACTAGGGTACCTTGGGAGTAATTGACATCAATGGTGATTTCCCTCGCACTTGTTAACGGTTTCATCAATGACAGATAATCAGGTGGTTTCTGCCATGTTTGACTTCAACACATGTAATCACATGGTTAGATTCGTACTTTGGGCGATGAGATTGAAGACCCTGGATATCGTCTCTTTTGTCCAGGTTGTGATGGAGTATGTATAATCTGTGACACATAGATCCACTGTGTATGTCTCGTGGCTATGTTGTCTCAATTTGAAATTTATCGCATAGATCCACAGTGTATTCCTAGTGGCTATGCTATATTTTGATGGCATGGATCCATAGTGTATGATTGGTGGCCATGACCCAAGTCTACAATTGTCATCAATCTATGATCTGAGTATGGGAATGCCTACCTCAGAATTGGTATATATGATATTCTGCAGATGCTTGGGTGTTTGCAGGTTTCCGATTAGATGTGCTCCTAGTTTCCGACACACACATGCAACTTACAAAGTCTTTCGGCTGTCACTGGTTCCAACCTCATACTTTGAGGGGCATTCTGTTACCCATAATTTTGGTCATCATGATGATGTATTGATGATGGTGTACTCAGGCTCTTCATAAGAACTTTCTCCTGAGAAAAATTACTTTCATCTCTTTCAAGAAAACTCATTTTTGAAGCAAGTTCGCAGGCTGCTAGTATATTTGGGTGCAAGAATGCCTGATTCTCGCAGGCTGCTTTAAGACAGGGTGTTAACTTATTTCACTATGTTGAATATTCAGGGTGCGAACTCTTCCTAAAGCATGGAAAAAGATGAATTCTCGATGCTTCTAGAAGGGAATCTTCTAGAAGGATGGGTTGGCATTTTAATGGTTATCCTAGTACTGGATTCCCTGATATTTTGGGATCATTCTTATCTAAGTAACTATCTCATTCTCTCCTATATATTGAGAGAATTCTCATGGAAAAGGTTAAGCAAGATTCAGTGGAGAATCGATGAAAGAATTGTGTGGAGGACTTAGCATTGAACAACATCTTGGAGACTCTAGCAAGTCTACCAAGAGGATTTGATCTTCTTCATGCAAGGATTGAGCAAGTGTGTGTGTTGGAGCCAAGGGCCATCGAAAGGAAGTTTGCGACATCAAGGCTTAGGTTGTAATATTTATTTTCCATTAATATGATACAGTGGCATGTCCCTTTCCCATAAAACTATTTCCACTTTATTGTGTAATTTCTTGATCATACACATAGGTTGACTATTGAATAGATTGTGCTATCTTCACTTTGGTTGGTTTGTGTTGTCTTGGTATTGACGTCACGAGAGCAGTGGAGCAAAGCGGGAGCAACAAAGACCCTAGGAAGCGATAATAAGGTATGTTATTTGTTCTTACCTCCTAGTTAATTCAATGGTCAAAACTTAGGAAAAGAGTCATGTCCTGTCCTGTTTTGTTCTAGATCCAGGTGGATCTAGGGAGATCTGTTAGTGTCCGCACCTACCGATTAATCCAATAACAATATCAAGCTAACATATACACCAAATCCACAAACAACACAAACTTTGAGTCCACTAGTCAACACATAAACCAACACAAGCCCAACACAAGCGCCAAGCCCTTTCCTTTCCACCTGTCTCATCGAATGTAATGGGGAGCTTTGGCACATATAAAATCCACAATTTATAATTCCCAATGTATGTGGGATATGGGATAGTTAACGAATAATTGTTTGTGCCAAGCTAACAAGTTTGAAGTTATAGGTGTCAGTTGAGCAACAAAATCAAAGGGTTTCTAGATGAAAGAAGACTAATTTTGCGCATATCAATTACTAGGTAAAGGGTTTTGAGGATCCTCGTGTTAATATGTAGGTGTTAGATGTTGAAATGTACAGGATATTAGGAGATCAATGGATATTGAGTATTTCTTCTCCAAGTCGAGTTGATCACCATTGTTCATTTACTCATTCCTAGGAGCACTAGCTGTCAAAATAACACTCGAATATGTTAAATACAACTTCAGCTAAACCTACAGATGTTATAAAGTATTGTCAGCACAACGATATAAGAATTGATAATCCTTTGACAGCTAATCTAAAATTATGCCAAATCTACACAAGTCAAAAGAATCTCAAGCATATCAAATGTCGATGCATCAAAGGGAAGGTCCGTATAAACACCAACTGTTAAAACAATTGTTAAGCCTGCTAAAAAACCGCCAGCTGCCAGAAGATAGATCTGAATTCTCCAAGTGTCAAAGGGCATCCTAGTTTTCAAGATATGAATTTCAAGTGTCAAAATTGAATGCTAGTAGCTGAGTGCAGGTGTTTTATTCCAAGGTTTTCAAACGAATACTTTCTTGAGATCATTGATATCATGTTTTGCTTGGAAGTGTAAGAGGGTGACAATGCTCTCGTTCTTTAACAAGTGGATTTTTTCCTAGGAGTCTTCACTCTTCAAGTTCATAGCGCATTTCAGCGCCAGTTACATCAAAGCATAGGAATATGTTTAGCATTTAAAACACATCAGTGAAAGGAGATGGTGCCTCTGTCATTGCCTGGTTCAGATTTTAAGTTCAGAGCATACTTCTCAAAGCTCTATAGGCCCGATTCAGTGTCAACTGAGATGGTCATGTCATTGGCCAACGAGCTCTTCTACAATGGCCAAATTCGTCCTTGAAGCTTTTTACTCATCTCCAGAAGCCTCAATAGTTTTCTGAAATTGAGGATGGTGAAGGTGATTACAAATCAGGTATTAAAGTCATTGCTAATAAAAGTGAAGGATGCAATAATAACAGTTGTTCTGATGGAAGTGACAATGAATCACATTGTTTTATCCAATTTGACTGTCCTGAGACTCAATCCACTGATCATATACAAAGTCTGATAGTCTAGTGGTTAAATTATTTTTGAGTTAGTTTTCCACTACACATATTTTCTATTATCGGCTTGTTCTTCCATTTTACCCTTTCTTTGGGGTGATGCATGGTCATTTTCATGATATTATTGAAGGATATATCGTAGAAGTTTTGGATTTGTATAGAGAAAAATAACTTATACATTTCAACTTGGAATAAAGTGAACAGTGTAATGGCACCCGATAGCAAGGAGATATAGATTTTTTTTTATCTCTCTAAATTAGAAGAACATAGGTGGCAGAGTGAGACCAATGAGCACCTTCTTGATCTTGTCACTCAATTTTGTTTTGTTCCTCGATTCAATTATTTGCTTCTAGGGCCAACAAGTGCTAAGCCCATCAATATTTATCGAGATCGTCACCATATAAGTGTTGCTATTGGTTTAAATGACCCAATTGTTGCCACAAGAATTTCAGATCTTGTGTATGATAATAAAGTGGGACAAAATAAATCTCTATTGATCAGCAATGAAACTACAAATGCTTGGGCTGCAAGTCTTTGTGATGATTTATGGGGTACTGAAGCACCTTGCAGAAAGTTAGAGACAAATGATATAGTGAAGGATTTTATCCATCTTTGAGTGAAGCATGAAAGGAATTTGATTCAGATTCTAACAAGCTAAATGAGCAGATGGAAGCCAGGGAGGCAGAGTATGCCAATATTCTAGGTACAATTGACAAATTTGTGGCAGATTGTTCCAGATTTGGTTAATTTTGACTTTTCTTTCAGCATTTTCAGAGATTAGTCATGCTCCAAGTGGTGAAAATGGTTTGAGAAGGCCTTGATCTTCTCCAAGATGGTTCGAGTGGCACTTAAGATTGGTTTTAAATAAGGAGTCTTAGTCCTTAAGTATGGGATCTTATATTCTATTTTATGGTAAATACATTATCTTAGATTTGTTAGATGGCTTTCAGATCCATCTTTTTAGGATCTAGATGAGCATGTAATATCTATAAAGAGGACCAAAGGGAGGAGTTGAAGTGGGGGGGAGTTTAGTCTTCAAGACTGAAGGTCGACCTTTGGTACTTCAAACAAGATTTATGTATTGAGATTTTATGAGTATATATCTGAATTTATAGCTTCTTCACTGAGTTTTAACTGGAGCTCCATGTTTTTTCTTTTCTATTGTATCTCTGAATGAATTTGTAATTCATAGTGTCTACTATTCATTTAATGATTGTCAAAGGTCATTTTTTCATTGCATTGATGGACTGAGATCACACATACAATTTTGTGCTATAATTAACAATTCATAGATGCTCGAAGCATATGTAAGTTTGTTAGTATAGTAGTGTTCTTCCTTCATTTTTAAAACTTATAATCATCTGGTTGGTTCATTGATGTCTTTATTTGTTGGAATGTATTCGTTATTATTTTGACCGAGTGAGGTTTGATAGTTCATGGTTTGATCCGCCCTACAAATTCTTTCATTCAAATCATTTTGTTGTGTTACCAAGCTTGCTTCCCTTTAGAGTCAGGGAGTGACTCTTGGATTGATAACAGGAGGTTGTGGTTGTCTTTAGCCATGGCGTTCCACAATATCTTTACCTCCACTTGACATAGAACATTAGTTATTATAGTCCTTGACACCATCTTCAACTCTCTCGTATTTCTACTGCTGCTCCTGCTCTACTATTTGTGTACTAATATCGCACAAAACATAAGCTCCCCGCTCTACTATGCACAAGAGCAAGGATATTTATAGGCATATGTTCTTTGTTTCCCACTAATAAAGACTTCCATACATTCATGGCTTTCCAAAGATCAGAATAACAACAGTTTATTTGTTGCTTGCTGATATGTGAAATATAGAGTTATTTATAGAGGTTTATCAAGTAAAGTAAAGTTCAATATATATATATATATATATAAACGCTGAGTTATGCATGTTTTTTTAAGGAATATGTTAATATTGAGTTGCACATATATTTATTAACGTTGAGTTATACATGTTTTTTTGTTTTTTTTGGAACATGTTAATATTGATTAGCATGTTTTCCAAAGAACTGAATTATGAAGGTTGTTACTTCATAATGATTTTTGGATTTTATTATTATTACTATTTTTGGATTTTTAAAAAAATATATAATATTTAGATTGTTTTTTTTTTTTAATTTGTTTAGTTTAAATATTTAAACTCTTCTTGACACCTACTAAAGTGTGTTTGATGACTAAATTTGTTAACATTGTATTGTTTTTTTTTTTTTTATCTTATAAAATCAACCACCTTGTATCAAGAAAAATCATATAACCCAAGTTTATGAGAGGGCTTTTTACATTTGGTAGATATAAAATCGTTCAAATCCTCTAATTCATTGGTGGATTCGTACCTTTGGCAAGAGGTTGTGGCTCTATGTCTTCTTGCCTACACTTGATACACAACTTTCATTATTTCTCTATAAATTATTTGGCCTTTTTTTGTCATGTTACAACCTAGACTATTTTAATAGAAATAGTATGTATAATTTTGTAAATTTTTTGTTAGCTTTAAATCATTTTTTTCAATTTCATTTCAATCCATTGGAAAGTGATTTTTTCTTATAATAGGGGTTTTTGAAGGTGTTGAATTTATTTATGCATTAAAAATATATTTTAAGAAAAATTAAAATTTCACTAATAATTTTACATAACCAAATTCACTTTTACTAACAATTAAATATTCAAATTCAGACGCATCCTTATGACCTTCTAGAACCCTACATCTTCTTAATCATCCATTTTTCTAGGTTATTAGGTGTCTTTAGAAAAGTCTATGTTGGATTCAACTTGCATTTGGCCATAAAAGTATGCATATATCCCATATTGCACAATCTCATAATTGTTGTGCAATAAAACATTGTTAGGGGAAACATTGAACATTCCTATGAGATTAATCTCTCCTTTGAACTATAGAATATGATTATTCCAACTTATCCAATTGCTATGAACAAATGAAAAAGGTTATAAAGAAACTTTGGAGATACATAGGAAGCTCAATTTCACATCAAAAGTAGCACACCATTAGTTTATTATTAATATATATCCATCTTAACCTCATATCTAATAATCATAGAAAGGGATCAAGGGATTAAAATAAATAAACTTATAATTCTCTAGGTGCTTAAAAGATCCAGTGTTAAGATGCCCTTATGCTTGTTTATTTTATTATAAAATTTTATAATTATTTTAAATTTATTAACTTTACAGACTTTACGTACATTGTAAATGCACCTAACTATTATAGGTACAATGATTTTTCTAGCTTCAAACCCTAGAGAGTCTCCCTTTCACCATATTTTAGAGATGGTATTGGAGTAAAAGTTTGTCCAATCTTGGAGTTGGTGCAACAAATTGTTGGCTACAATCCCTAGAGATTATCCCTTTCACCATGTTTTAGAGATGTCTTAAAGTAAAATTTTGTGGAATATTGGAGTTTGAGGTCATAACTAATTCCAAATAAACATAAAAATGTAAATTTATATAAAACAAGCCATAAATTTCTACCATTGAACATTGATCATGTGTCCTATCTCCATGATCAAGTAACACTACTTCATTCATAATTATTGTTGTGCCAACTAGATTTCCATAGTTGGACCATATTGATATGTTATCTCTCGTGATATTGTTTCATAGTTTAGACTTAAAGGATTATCATGTTATAATGATATCCATTCATTATCTTTCTTTACTCTTGTTAGATATCTAATTAAGTTTTATATTGATAATAAACTTGAAATACATTTTATATCAATTTTTTTTTATTACATTAATTTGTATTCCTTAATTTCCTTTTTCTTTTCCTAACTATTTAAACTTAGTCACTATAAGGAAAAGACCCTCTAGCAGAGGTTTTGGTGGACGCCTCTATAAAAATAGCCCAAAAATTCGTTTATAGCGGATGATACTAGCAGAGGTGAGCGAGCGGAGGTTTTAGCATATGTTTTACACCTGTGATTTTATAAGTACATAATGCACCAGTGCATTTTATATAACAGGAGCATCGGTGCCCTCAAAACTAGCGCGTCATATTAGGGTTATTTCAAATAAAAAAATATTATCTGGTCCTCTATAGAAATAATGACACACTGGGAAATAATGACACACTGTAATAGTGTTCTCTAAAAAATCTCTGGTGCGCAACATAACATTGGAAGAACTGGTGCACTATTAGTAGAGCGCACCATTATATGGTTAAATAAATAACATTTATGCACCAATGTATGATAGTGTCAAAAAATATATTGTGGTGCACTCCATTGTATCATGCGCACCAGTGCTCCAATATGGAGCACCGTGTTAGGGTTAATTTTCAAATTTATGCAGTGCACTAT
This sequence comes from Picea glauca, assembly GCA_000966675.3. Taxonomy (NCBI): domain Eukaryota; kingdom Viridiplantae; phylum Streptophyta; class Pinopsida; order Pinales; family Pinaceae; genus Picea; species Picea glauca. Next base: position 206,059 of record JZKD02S2261383.1, read on the forward strand.
GTAAAATCGGCCGCACCGGGGCATCTATTATTATACCGCACCATGTCATGATTAAACAAAAATTTTGCACCAATGTATTTTTTCAAAAAATGTATAGCAGCGCGCTATGCAGTAGTAAACGCATTGGTTCACATGCGTGCCAAAAAACACTAACATCGTACTAGGGTTTTTTTTTTTAAATATAACCGATGCGCTCAACCCGCACACATTCTTACAATTATGGATTCAGATGTGGTCAGATATCCATGTGGATTTCCACATAGGATAAGAAATAGAAGCACGTGCGCATTCTTATTGTTCTTTTTTTAAAAACCACCTGAGAGTGATTTTGTGCATATTGTGCACAAAATCGTGCTCTTGTTTTTCATTGGGAAAATTGTGTGAAGAGAGGAGGAAGAAAGAGAGGATATTTCCACCTCCACCGCCACCGTGTGTCCATGTATGTTACATTTATCTTAACTTTAATCCAATTTAGTCAATCTAATTTAGTATTTTGCTCCTAATAATCTAAATTGAAGAAAAATGTAATTTAGTATTTAAAATTAAAAAAATAAAAAATAATTTACATGCAATGGATGTTAAATTGCATCATATACAATACAATGGAACCCCAAGAAAATTTAAACCCCTCACAAGAAAACCAAGAAAATCAAAACCCCAACCCACCACCACCACCATAGAATGTAAACAATGAAATTGATGAGGGGTTGGTGATATTAAGAAATCTTGAGGAACAGTTAAGGGAGACTAGACGTCACTAGAGAACCTAACAGAGTCTCCTTGGCCACTTATTTGGACATCATTTTCCAGTCCATTGCAAGTACCCAAGGTAAATTGACATCTATTGTTGACTATAGGGAAAGTATGTATGAGTATTATAGCATTGGTTTGGACAAAAACCAAATCAAAGAACTGGGCATTTCAAAACAAAAAAATATTGTCTTTTTGGGAATCCTAGAAATGGACAAGAACTACCATTTACCATGAAACACATATCCATTGACTGGTGCATCCCCAGATTAGTCAAAAATAGATGGATAGGTGGTACATGGTTTTTGATAAACCTCCTTGCAATAACATGGAGATGCCCTTATATTTTCTGAGGAAATTATGGGTTGAGTTTATTATGGGTAAACATGTCAACTACTTTAACATTAATGACTTCCAAGGGGTGGGTCGAGGGTCCGTACAGGACCGAGAGCAGGCCAGGTGCGACCCTGAGTTAGGTCCCCATCCCCCCTAGGCGAAGGTCTGACCCTCCTACCCAACATCCTCTTGTTGCAGAGAACTTGCAACAGTTACAACTAGTCATCTCCTCATTCACTCATAGCATAGTGCAACACAATAACTTTGTTGCACTATCTCGACCAAAGGTGCATGCCAGTGACATTGATAGGGGGATTGGAGCGTCAGCATGCATAGGAGAGTATAGTGAGGAGAGGGCACATGGACATATAAGTCGTCCATGTGAACCTCACATATGCTCCAACTACAGGTAGACATGCTATGGGCCTATAGATCCCATTGGAAAACATAGCCTCATGGAGGTTAGTATCCAAACCTTTTTTTGTTCTTCATTGTTATTATTTATTTTGTATTTTGTGTATTTATATAGATACTTGATTGTATGTTTTTTTGCATTTGTTGCATCCCAACAATAGACCCTCTATGCATATGGATGCATCCGTGCCTATCCCCACCACTAATGCAGCAGTAGTAGAAAGATGCTCATTGGGTGCACCGTACACATAAGTATATATCACATTTGATAGATTCAACATAGTCATTTCTTTATTTTATGACATCCTCAAATTTTTATATGTTTTCTTGTTTCTACAGGATTTGGCACCAGGCGATGCCAGGGATTGTCCATCTTGGATGGACAAGTCACCAGTGTCACAAGTATCATGTGTAAAGTTAATTATTGTATAATTATAAAAAAAGTTGTGTTTATGTTTTTGAATTTTAGTATTTGGTACTAATAGTTCAATTTTATTCAAATGTATGCAGGTCGATGATATATTTTCTAGGTATAGTAGTATTGCACCCCTCAGGAACCTGGACATTTCTTTTGGCTTGCCTTTCTCTAGGACTAGGGTGTTGAACTCACTTGTACATTCTGTAAGGGTCCATCACAGCCCACCTGTCTACCACCCACCCCCACCACCACTTTCGGCCCCATCGATAGAGACTGCCACCGTAGAGGTTTTCTCAGAGTAGGTTGTACAACCTAGTGCTCCATCTTCCGATGAATCTCCATCGATGCTTGAGATACTCATGGTGAGATAATGCATTGATGATAATTTTTAATGTTTATAAAAAAACATTATGCATATTTGTTTAATTTTCTTGACTTGATCCTTGTAACTAATGCAGGGTTGCATTGTAGAGAGATTGGGGTCATGGAGGAGGGCAACACCCTCATGATTGACAGTTTCATATGTTGTGAGTTGTCTTAGGTTAAATTACAAATTATCAATTTGTATGTTTATTAATTCATTGAGGAAAAAAAATTATAACATTGTTTATTGTTTGTGTAGTCTCCAGAGCGTCGAAGGACGCCCAGGCGTAGAACCTCTAGAGTTGCATCATCGAGCAAGAGAAGAAATGTGGATTTACTAGATTCTCTTGAGGGTGGCAAGGGTGGAAATGGTCAATGATTGACCAACTATTGCCATATGATATCTAGGCTACGATATAAATGTTTTTTTATGTTAGGGCACTTGTATACTAGGCATGAGTTTCCATTCTGTAAAAAAATGCACAATTTAGATGATCTTGAGTATATATGTGTGTGTGTGTACATTTCACGACATGCTTTTTATGAATCTCATTGTTTCTACATTTGTTGTTTATGAACATATGAATTTCAAAGTGTTTGAATTCCAAAGTGTATGAATTTTATGTGTATTAATCCCTTGATTTGTTTCTATTTAAATATTATAAATACTTGCATTACGCATTAAGGAATAGCTTATGGGCACACAAATTTGAACTTAATGTTATTTTATAGGGCACACAAAATATTTGCCTCTATATATGCATGACATATATAAAATCATTTGATTTATGTGTAACCCTTCATAAATGCTAAAAAGACTAGTGAAAGACTCATTAATGCATGCAAATGTTTAAGATTGTGTAGTGGATATATGTAAAAAAAATTCAACCCATCAATTATTAATAACATTTATTCAATAATTCTATGCTACGAAAAATCTATCTAGAAAATAATGCTACCAAGATTCTATCTAGAAAGTAATGCCTTACATGTTTTCCTTCCTCTAACCTAATAGAAAATTAGCACATGCGAATGGGTAAATTATATGTCTCTAATAAATAGATTGATGTATATCAACTACTTTTATGTGGTTACATGCTAGTATAGTACATCTTATAGATGATCAATGATGCGATATTCAAACATAAAACTTGAAAAATATACTAATGAATTTCCAAATTTGATATCTATGACACAATTTCATTACTTGACTTGTTGACGATTGCAACTATTTCAAGTTGTCTCTCTCACACTATCTTGATTCTCAAATAAGACATCACTTATATATGAAATGAATTGTGTATCATCCATGAGAGGGGCTCTATTTATAGGTTATTTTTAGGGTTTTAGTTGTCTTAAAGTTTTAGAGGTAGTTGTCTTAGAAATTCTCAAGTATACATACCATTGGTATGTATACCATTGTATATCATAGTATTTTAATGATATACATACCATGGTATGCATACCATAGTATTACAATGGTATGCATAATATTGCAATGGTATGCATACCATTGCATATCACTAGTATGCATGTCATTGCATATCATTAGTATCCATACCATGGTATTGTAATGATATACATACCATAATATCACAATGGTATTATCAACTATGACATACCATTAAAATTCATACCATGTTATTGCAATGGTATTATCAACTATGACATACCATTAGTATTCATATTCATGCCATGGTATTACAATGGTATGCATACCATGCTATCACAATGGTATGCATAATATTTCTCATTGAAGTTGCAGAGTTATCCCCTATCTCATTGAAATATATTTATATGCTTTGTTTCCAACTACTATTGACTTCCATGTATGCATGGATTTCTAAAATCAGAACGATGGCGGCCTATTTTTTATGTAAAAAAATATTACTATTTTTGGATTTTTCTCTCAATTATCATCTAAAACCGATCAATTATCGCCTAAAACCGATTATATAAAAAGAAATTGACATAAGTAGAATATTTAGTTTTGTTTATTTCTTTTGTCTCTTGCGGATATTATGAAATATAGAGTTATTTATAGAGGTTTATCAAATAAAGTTCTTTAGAATATATAATTCCAGAAGTAGAATATTTAGTTTTGTTTATTTCTTTTGTTGCTTGCTGATATGTGAAATATAGAGTTATTTTATAGAGGTTTATCAATTAAAGTAAAATTCAGAATATATATAGAGAGTTATGCATGGTTTTTTTTAAGAAATATGTTAATATTGATTTGAATGTAGTTATGTTTTTTTGAAATATGTTAATATAAAAGTTGTAACTTTATAATGTTTTTTAGATTTTATTATTAAATTATTTTTGGATTTAAAAAAAAATATAATATTTAGATTTTTTTTATTTTTTTAATTTAATTATTTAAACTCTTCTTGGTAGTTATTCAAGTATGTTTGATGACTAAATTTGTTAACATTGTAATTTGTTATTTTTCTTATCTCCCAAAATAAGCCTTGTATAAGGAAAAAACATATAATCCAAGTTTGCCAAAGGATTTTTGCATTTGGTAAATATTAAATCGTTCAAATCCCTTAATTCATCACTGGATTCAAACGTGTGGGCAACTTTTAAATTTTGTGTTAGCTTTAAAGAATTAGGGGATTTTATAAAATTATTTTTATTTTTTTTAATTAAATTAAATGATATAAACATTTAAGTTATTTAAATTTTTTCAATAGAGATATTATTGATTTTTATATCATTTATAGAAAAATATAAAAAGTAGAAGTTTGGACCATTTATTTATTTTATATTTTTAAAAGAATTGTTTGAATTGAAATTATAAGTATTAGTTGTGTAGATTGAAAAAAATCTGCTATAATAAGTTTTTTTTGAAGTTGTTGAATTTATTTATACAATAAAAATACATTTTAAATAATGAAAAATTAAAATTTCACTAATAATTTTACATAACCAAATTCACTTTTACTAACAATTACATATTCAAATTTAGATGCATCCCTATGACCTTATAGAAAACTACATCTTCTTAATCATACATTTCTCTAGGTTATTAGGTGTTTTTAGCAAAGTCTATGTTGGATTCATCCATTTTTCTAGGTTATTAGGTGTCTTAATCATCCATTTTTTAAATGCTACATATCAACTTCATGTTGAGCACATAATGAATTACCCAACTCCATAAAGTCACTAAAAAAATTACACTTCTCCCTTACACTCAAAGGCCTCTTAATATAATGAAACAAAACCTCTCATATATTGGTTTATGTTGTACAATCAAATCCTAAATATATAACTACATATCATAACCTTCACTTAATATAGTTAGGATACACATGTTCAAAATAAACTTAGTCAACTCTAAAAATACCTAAAAAAACCAAAGTTATTATTTAGTTGCTCTATTGCTTAGATGGGCGACTTGACTCCCTTGTCTAGCATAAGTTGGATTTAATATAAAATCTCAAAATTCCTAGATAGTTAAATGGTTGAAATATACCATATATTATTTCATTCCCAATTTGTGCACATAATAACTCTATCACATTCCCATGGCATTCCCAATTTGTGATAATCTTCAATGTTGGAGACACATAATAACTCTTTTGAAGTTGTATAGGGTATATAGTCTTCACCAAGTTTTTTTTTATCGAGTGATTAATACAACATACTATTTCATATTAACCTCCTCAACATCATATATCATTTTTTTTGTTTGCTTTAAAGATTTTTTAAAATTTTTTATATCATTTGCAAAGCAGATACAACTCGATCTTCTTGGAGATGGCAATGCTATTTTCAATTATATATTTCACCAGTTTGCGTTCGTCAATCTGAGCACCATGAAGGGTTTTGTACTTACAGGTTCACTTCACTACACATCCCCCTTCTTTCTTGGGAACAAATTTGAACTTAAAGCTCACAACTTTCAGTTTCTTTCCTAGTGACCCTCCTTCGATTGTTGTAGACTTGTACACCATCTTCTTCTCGTCAATTTCATCCACTCTCTTCTTGACGAAGCTGCAATTCTTGTTGTTAGCTGTCACAGGAAAGCCAAAACCCTTGTAAACATAAGATAATAAACATATATATAACGATCTTAACAGAGGATTTCGAGTGCAACTTGTGAAGACATGCTTAGACCACCCTAAACAAGTTCTCTCTTTTCCCCTACAACCAACTTTGAGGTCAACAAATTACTAAACAACAAACTCTCATAAATTATGTAAGCCCCACCTAATATAATGTTGCAAATGCCAAGGAAGGACTACATCACAAGTAAGCTCACCCTTCTTTGGTTTGATGTCATGCGTTGAAACTTGCAATCCCAAGTTATTTATATTTTCTTTCCCTTGTCTATGCATACCGAGGGAGAATATTTGCAAATGGGTAGTATACATGTGAAGGCCTTTTGATTATCACTTTATATGATATCTTCTACCTTGCACTTGATCATTATTGATTTATAACTTACAATATTGATATTCTATAAGCCTATGTCTATGAATCATGTTTTTATTTGATTACTATTACACCCAAACTCGCATTACTCTTTCCATTTTCTTTAGAAATAAAATAGAAAAAACTATAATGATCTTAGCAAAAAATTTAAACACAAAAACCGAGACCAAGTCAAATATAGTTGAAAGAAAATAGATTATTAACATATTACAACCGTATTTTATTTTATATCACCTCACTTTACTTTCAAGAAATGAAATTGGTGGTGTACACCCAAGGATTGTTGGCATTGGGTTCAACCATCATCTCTATTAGTCACAACCTAGAAAAACAAGCTATGTTCTTCCCAACCATGGTGACAAATAACAAATAGATAGAGGACGAGGAGGAGGGAAATCTAAACATTCGATGAAATAAGATCATAGTATTTGTTGAAATAAGAAATATGGACTTATATTTTAAGGCAACTTGGGGTCTATGAGTGATTTGGATCTTTGTAAAATAATGAGGGAACACGAGCTCTATGAATTCTCTATGAGAATTATTATTAATTGGAGGAAGAAAGTCTTTGATGAGACTACATGAACCGAAATGGATCTGAACTAATGAATGGTTGTAAGACTCAATACCTACAAGTTAATTTGGAAATTAATGAGGGTTAGTATATGTAACACCTTGTTTTTCCCCAGTCTGTAATTATAATTATGACTTAATGTCGCCATGGGTTGCGATAGGGATATTTTTCCATTATTATACTAGAATGGACTTGTTCAAGCTATGTAAATGCATTTTGTTAATAAAATTTTGTTGGATAGCTCAATGAAGGGTGGAACACCGATACAAACCATGATATTGCAAGTGAAATTGGTGAGAGGGGAAGTATTACCTTTCCTAAGATCCTTAGCACCCTCTTTTCCAAAATATAGTATTTGAAGTTATTTCCCTCTTTTTGCCTTTTTCAAAAATCAGTTAATGAAGGGAGATGCTAATTGGGGAAACTAACCACCACAATGGATGAGGTATGGAGGGATGGGTATAGCCAATGCTTCCTTGTCCTCCATGATTAACCACCAACTCTACTGACACAAAAAGATAAGTCATGAACCTTCTAGAGAAGGAAGGTAGACAAATAGAAGAGAGTTATGGCATAGAAGAGAACCAATGATGGAGGGAAAAAGAATATCATGAACCAAACAAAGAAAAAGAGTCAATATTTTAATGTAGACATCTTGTTGTTGAATATTTAACAGAGAAAGACCCTAACCTAACCTGGAAGTAGGGTCATGAGTCTAGTGCCTATTGGATAGGAAACCAACACTGAGAGGGGAGGGTGCCAATGGAGTGTGTAGCAAAGAAGGGACTCCATTGTGTAGAGGTTATCTAGCTAAGAAGGAGACGGAGAATGGACTTGTTCAAGTAGAGGTTATCCATTATTATACGAGAATGGACTTGTTCAAGCTATGTAAATGCATGTTCTTAATAAAATTTTGTTGGATAGCTCACTGAAGGGTGGAACATCGATACAAACCATGCTACTGCAAGTGAAATTGGTGAGGGGGGAAGTATTACCTTTCCTAAGATCCTTAGCACCCTCTTTTCCAAAAAATCGTATTTGAAGTTATTTCCCTCTTTTCGCCTTTTTCAAAAATCGGTTAACGAAGGGAGATGCTAATGGGGGAAATCGACCACCACAATGGATGAGGTATGGAGGGATAGGTATAGCCAGTGATTCCTTGTCCTCCATGATTAACCACCAACTCCTCTGACACAAAAAAGAAAAGTGATGAACCTTCTAGAGAAGGAAGGTAGACAAATAGAAGAGAGTTATGGCATAGAAGAAAACCAATGATGGAGGGAAAAGGAATATCATAAACCAAACAAAGAAAGAACCTAACCCAACCTGAAAGTAGGGTCGTGATTCTAGTTCCTATTGGATAGGAAACCAAAACTGAGAGGGGAGGGTGCCAATGGAGTTTGTAGCAAAGAAGGGACTCCATTGTACAAAGTTTATCCAACTAAGAAGGAGACTGAGAAAAAACTCATGGAGGTCCTTATCTAGTGGGTGAAAAGGGAAATTCTTGTTGTTGAATTCTATGGAGGAGAGTGTCCTTCACACTCAACCCAATTTTCATTTTAGGAGTTAGGTTAAACTTGACTTGGTGAAAGAGTCACAGTTATTAGGTAAATAGTGGTGGTCTTGAGCACACAGTATTGGTGACCCATGGTTTTAGATCCTATGGATTGCATGTAATGAAGCCTCTAAAAGGATAGTGATACTCCATTATAATGTGTCAAGAGTTGAGCAGTGAAGGCTCACTTGGCTAGGGAGAGTAGGTTGGTCAACTTAGTTGTTTTTGGTCAAGGAACTAATAGGTCTATTAGTTGAGTTTTTCCAGTTTTGGTTTTCTAGGATAAATTTCATGCACGATTTATGTGTTGTTACTATGTTCTTGTTTCATTTTATTTCTCTAGAAATTGTGTTTCCTTTCATGTGGTATCATAGAAATTAAAACTTGAACTCTCTAGCAAGAGTGGTTTGATGATGGGAGCCATGGAGAGAGAGACACAAAATGTTATTGAGGCTTGAGAAAGATAATTTGGTGGTAAAAAGGAAAATCCCTGGATCATTATCTTGCATGATGGCACCGGTCTTGGAGATGATAACATCGATATTTTCCCAAGAGGTGTGGCAGTGTGTCTAGATGATGATCCAGAATGACATGGTGCATAGTTGGGGTTTGGATTTTATTTTCATTGATTCGTGGGAGAAAAGAAGATGAGAAATGGAAAGGAAAAAGGATGGATACATAAGTGTTGGGCTAGCACCAATGAAAAAAATTAACATTTAGTTGAAAATATTTATTGTGTGTAAATGGGCATAAGAATGTATTACCTTGTTAGGCATGTGTAGCCCCAGTAACTTACCAGTAAAGTCTATATGTATACCTAGGTGATAGGGGTAGCATGCAAGAATATCAGATACCCTGGTTATAAACTTTGAGGGGGGGTGAATTTGGTCATGGGAAACCCCAAGGAAAGTTTAAAGGGGGGAAATTAGGTTAAACTTTACTCGGTGAAAGAGTCAAAGTTGTTCGGTAAATAATGGTTGTTTCAAGGACATGGTATTGGTGACCTATGGTTTTAGATATTGGTATTGGTGACATATTGTTTTGGCATGAAAAGATCGTTAAAAGAAACTCAACATGGAAACAACAACTAGACAGTTAGTGGAGCAAGTCATCTAAGCATCATATGAGAATTAATTCACAAAATTTGCTAAGAAATCACGACCGATCGGTGAAATGAGGGAGAAATCACCTAAAGGATTTTGAAATTAAGATGAAATGATGGAAAAACTCATCAACACCGATGGTGGATAGGACACGTTAGTTAAAACGGGATGGGACAGGTATGGTCGACATGAAAGAACAAATGCATAAGAAGATCATTAAGTGGAACTCATTCTTGCATACCACTATGAGCAAATCAAAGTGCCCCAACGAGAACAGAGTCAAGCTAAAGGTAGAAGAGAATGCACACGGTGATAGTTCAAGAAGTGCTCACTCTAGATATTATCGATGAAAAAATAGTTCAGGAGCTAGTTAGGGACCAATACTCTTGTGTTGAGCGCACCCTGGAGGCAGGGAATCACATCATTTTCAATGTAAAGTTGCACAAATATCATACCAACATCGATAGTAGGTTTTGGGGATATGAACGATTCATGACAGTAAAAGAAAAGGAAACGGATCAAGATCCCACTGAAAGAAAGTTTGCCCAAAAATTGGCCTCGTATATGATGCCCAAACCAAACCTGAAGAATTTACCAAAGGGAATAGGAGAAAAGGAGGATGGTGTCGGTCTCAAGCAACCTCAACAGATTATCAACAGAAAACATGATTACATGAAGAGGAGGCTTAATAATTATTTTACCTCTGAGAAGCAATGTTGCATCCTGAGGCAACATGCCTCCTAATGCTACCGCCCGAACTTCAGTCACTGTAAGGAGGGAAGAGGGATTCAAGAGGAACAAGGATGACCCTCTAAGGAATATTGTGAAGAAGCATAAGGACCCCAAGGAACATGCTCAACTATTAGTTAGAGGCCTGGCTCAGACGACCCAAGAAACAGTCCAAAAGGTAACTGAAGCAATTCCAAAGGTATAAGTGATTAATTATATCGTGCAACAATTCATTGCAGAATGGAAGAACACGAAACAACCCTAAGTGGCTTGGGATGAGCCAAAGGTGAGTGTTGGGGGCCTGTTGGATCAACAATTTTGAATGTAATTTTGGAGATAAAACTAAGTATGAAGAAATCACAACAAAGGTGGAAATCAAATAGAAAGAAGAAAGCGCGTATAAGGTAAAAAGGGTGTAGAAGTACAGACAAAGCGTGGGATGGAGAAAAAATGAGAAGGAAAGTGAGCGAGAGAAGGAAGCGCACAGGATGAAAGTGAGACTTCCCAGAAATAGAAGAACAACATAAAATTTGTATAAAGAACAAGAAGTAGAATAAGGAAAACAACTAGTTAACTAAAGTTGGTCATGCCATACAATGTAATGGGCTATTTTTGGATAGATAATATTAAAACATTTTACCCTAGATTTTGGGTATAAATATGTAATGGTTAGGGTGAAAAGGGAGAGATATCGAGAGATAGAGAGCAAGAGATATAGTGGGATAGAAAAAGTGTGAAGAATCTATAGAGGTTGATATTATCTAAGAATCATGAATGTAATCATTTGATACGATGAATAAAGACAACGCTTGAGATATAATTCTGCATCTTTTGTTGTTTACTGGTTTATGTGCATTCATGCATGATGTTGTTTTAATTCACAGACTAGATTTATTGTATGGATTGATTATGATGCAATACTCATAAATGAATGTAACAATCAAGAACCTACATAAGCTAGAATAAGGAACAATCATTTGCACATCTGCCTCCCTTTCCCTTACTACTGCAAAAAATTGTTTCTTGCAGCCCCAATAGATACCTTGGGTGAGACTTCATCTACACAAGAAGGTGATGATGAAAGGGACAGTGTCTTGAGGTTTTGTTGTTCATAGATAAATCGAACCTTGGGCCTTAGAACCCATGCGCAAATAAGAGAAAAATCCCAACATGCGCCAATGATTTTTTTCCCTTATTTAGTTCTGAATGAGAGTTTGAGTTGACATATAACTCTAAATATTTCATCTCAATCAACAATTATTTTTTGGAGCAACATTCATCAGTGTTGTTCCAAGGCCTTTTGTTTAACTCACACCACTTTCCAGTGTCCTTCTTCGACTTCCTGTTACCCTTCTTTGATGGTGGATTGGACTGGTTGTCCTGGGGTTGGCCATCCTTTCTCTTTCCTTTTCTTTGGAATTTAGGTACACCTTTACTGTGCTTCTTCTATGATAGGTTTGTAGAGCGAAAATCCCACTTATTATTTTTCTTGAACTTTTGCTCAATCTTGACAACATATCAGTAAGTGCCTCCTAGTGAGGAGATGTCTAGGAAATCCATATATTTTTTATGTACCTATGTAGGACACTATAGAACTTCAAGACCAGGTGTCACTCAGAGTATCTAATACCCATCTTTTTTCACAAGGTATGGAATATGTTGGTGTACTTTGACACCATCTAGTCTCTCTCCCAACGTAGAATTTTCCATGTCGTGTATCGGTAATCATAGTCTCCAACATGGTAGTATTGCTCCTTGAGGGCATCAACAAAAGCCACCCAAGTTGGTTCTTGCCCAAAATTTGTAGTCTGATCTCTGACATGTTGCTCACAATAATTTTCCCACCAATATATGACATAGGAAAGATCCTTAAGGGGCGTGAAGGTGATATTTTCACTGTTGGAAAAATTTTGGACAGAGGAATAACACTGTAGAAAACCTAACCATTTTTTCAAAGCATCAGTGTATATATGGCCTTCAAATAAAGAAATATCAAAGTTAACTTCTACCTTGAAGGGTGTCTAACCTCATAAGTGACTACTAGTTGAAGGTTCCACCATCATTGTTGGCAATTGTTGAAGGATTTGGGAAAAATTATACATCATATCATTCATATATTGCACGAGATATTCCTCGAGAAACAATTTGATAGGATCTCTTGCTCTGTATCCTCTCTTTTATTCCTCCATGGGAGGATGCTTGGGCTGGCGAGAGCAGTTTCCCTCAACATAAACTAACTTGAGACCCAACTTTCTATGCCCTGACCTCATCGGGGACTTGCACTAAAAAACGATAAGGAGAAGATTGCTCTGATACCACTAATCCAGATTATATTGATAATCACATGAAGGAAAAGGTATAACAAGGAAATACATAGATATATTGAAAGAAACACACTAATACAATTAAACCTGGATTCTATTAATGACTGTTTGAAATATAAAAGACTATTAAATGCAAAGCACACAAGCTATCTAGAATGATGGTATCTTATATCTAAATATATAGATGTGATGGCTACGCTCATTTGCATGAAACTGGTTACAAAGAGGCTGAAAAATCCTTTTAACATAAAGCATCAATGAGAAACCCTAAACATCCAAAACCCTAACCCCAAAAGATGAAATGCCAAAAGATTTGCGAGACCTGATGTGGTTAGTTGATATGTCAACTTATGAAGGGTGAAAATTTTGCATACGATCATTTTTTGGGGCACTCAATACCTCGCCAAAAAGGTATAGCCGAGGAGTACACATTTTTTCTAGCCTAACATCCACCTTTCCCCACATGCTAGGTGTTGTCAAGCCAAAAAATTGTCATTTAGGGCCTCAACATGGACCTGGAAGTTTCAGACATAGAAAAATCATAGAAAAACTACCAAGATGTGGAACCATTCTAAATTGTTGGGATAGGTGGTTGGCCACCAATATCCACTTGGATCACTACTAAATGTATCCAACATTAATTCAATATTGACCTCCTAGCATTCAATTTTCCATCATACAAAAAATCACTGAAAGGAAGTGTGGTCTACTTTGTATATGATGAGATCCATTACTTCCAACATGAAACAACTCTCTATTGTTTTCTCATGCTTACCCAACACTCTATCTTGAAAAAAAAATCAATTGAATAACCTCCTTCGTGTATAATCAAAACACCTTCTTATGTCCAAAACACGTGACAATTCTGACACATGTATTGCTATAGATGACAATCATTAATATGTTATGGTTGTAGCTTTACACATCATTCAAATAGAAATAATGAATTTCAAAACTAGTGATCTCCACCAGTGAAGTAGTTATTTCTCCACATAGCTCTCAGAAATGCATTCAATAGGTTCACCAAAGGGACCAAGAACATAACAACGGTTGCTTCATCCACTTTCATGGGTTTTCAAGGAACTCCCAATGTCATCGAGCTCCATGCACAAATCTCTAAAACATATCCAGGAAGGGAATGTTGTCTTGCAACATTTAAGGAAACAATTGGATTGAGGTTTCCCTTGATGTCAGCATCAACCCACTGTCCACTTCATTAGCGACGTTGACCTCCTATGCTACCGTAACTCCCAAGATAGTTTTTTTTTCTTGGGATATAAAAATAGAGATCCCTTCATATCCTTTAGGCTTCACTCTCCACTCTTTTATTTTGGTTGAGTGGTTCCTGTGATGAATCTCTAGATCAAGCCTCCAACACTTTGCTTCCCAATGTTTTCTCAACTTGTAGCTTGTAGTGTTGACAAAAGTTCTTGTTTTTGTTGTATGGATTGCTTGACATTCCCTATTTTTCTATATGTATTTGGGTTTTTTCTTATATTGTGGAAATAACCCTCTAGAACATATAACCATCTTTCCAAGGCTTTTGTGCCTATCTTGACTTCAATAGAGGGATATCAAAATTAACTTGTACCTTTAAGGGTGGTACTCCTTTGAAATTGCTTCTTATTGAAGGATTATTTTTCCTTGTTATGGGTAATTGAGGATGTGGTTGAAATTATCCATAATCTTGCTCCTCTATCATTCTACGAATTCCTCTATATGCAAAATATTTTATTTCTGGTCGACATTGCTTTTTTTCTTTCGTACATAAATAACATATTTTGTAAAACTCAATGTCGACCACTAATAAAATATTTTTCACATATAGGAATCCCTAGAGTGATAGAGGAACAAGATGATGGACCATTTCATGGTGTGTGTGTGTGTGTGTGTGTGAACTCCATATTGAGCTATAGAAAATGGCTCTTGGTGCATGAAGAACATTCAGAGATGTAGTATGGTTATCCTTCATACCCTAATAATCAATATAAACAAGACAATATCATATCATAATAAATATAAACAAGATAATATCAAATTATATATTTTATTTATGGTCGACATTGAAATATTTTTTTTTAAATGCCACATATCAACTTCCTATTGAGCACATAATGAATTATGCAACTCCATAAAGTCACCAAAACAATTACATGTCTCCCTTACACTCGATTGTAAAAAATTCCTCTGAATATAATGAAACAAAACCTTTCATATATATTGGTTTATGTTCACTCAAATCCTAAATATATAACTACATATCATAACCTTCACTTAATATAGGTAGGATACACATGTTCAAAATAAACTTAGTCAAATCTAAAAAATACCTAAAAATACCTAAAAACCCAAAGTTATTTATACTTGGAGAGTATAAATAAGAAGCAAGGGTCTCTTGTGAAAATTATCTCTTGAGCATAGCTTGAAGATCTATTCTGAGAGAGAGATTAACTGGAGGACCTCATGGATGCATCAAAGTTTTTGTAAGACTGAGATCATGACAACGGAAGTTTCAGAAGTTCAGAAACCTTAGTTTTTGAAGGAGTACACGAGCAACAGTGGGACAGAGTGCGTACAGTTGGATGAAGTCATGGAGACTTGAGTGTGAGTTGATGCCAGGTTCTTGAAGTCTGAAGCAAGTTCCAAATCTGCATTCTATGGGCTCAGATCTACCATAGAAAATATGGTATGGTTACTTAGTTGTCTTGATGGATACTCTTGCTTATTGTATGGTGAATGCTTAAGGCATTCTTGGTTTGGTTGTTGTGATATGGTTATGTTGGTTGATTGATAGAGTGAGTAGCACTCTTATGGTTCAATACTGATATGATTTCCATAGTATATTGGTTGCATATACATGATTAAGCAGAATTCATATTGTATGGTTGAGGAGCATGAGTAAGTTGTGGGAGAGCATAGATGTCTTGTGATTGGAAAATGAAAGACAAAAGTAGATGTGACTGAAGGCTACAAAGGATATGAGTTTTTCATAGAGAGAAAACCCTAATTACTCATAAGGCATACGCAGGTTGTAGTATAGAATGGTCATGTACATATGTGAGTTCTACTACTGGTAGGACGCGTACATACGCGTGCTGCACTACTGACATGTCACATACCTATTGACATATTGGTATATGTTGAGGATTGATTCCTCTTCTCAGTTGGTGCTAAGTTGTGTAAGTTGAGTCTTGCATTGTAGAGTTGGTGCTCTTGTGGAGTTGTAACTCTATTCAGTTGTTGCTGATAACCCAAGGATTGTAGCCCGTAATAAAAAGAAATTGTACATACATCTTGTGTTCTTTGTGTTGCTTTTGGTGATGACTTATTGATGATATTTGTTGCTGGTATATGTTGTTGATGTATGTTCACATTTAACTGGTTATAAATTACAACAATAAGTGATGAGTAATTGATGATTGCTAACTAAGGAGTTTTGTGAAGGGGAAGTTTTTAAAATATCCCTACACTGATTCACGCCCCCTCTTAGTGTGGTCGGTGTGTCCAACAATTGGTATCATAGAGGGTGTTGGCACAGGGGAAGACCCAGGGTTCATCTCCAAGAGCACACCAACAAGCCCTAACTACTGGCCATTTCGGCAACACTTGGGAAGCAGATGCAGTCTCACCCGAACCAACTATGGGGGGGTTGCAGGATAGATATGTCTACAACTAAGGGGAATATCAAGTGGATCTAGTACTAGGACAATACAACATGCATATATCACTTATCATCTTAGATCTACTCTACACAACTATCTATTAGATCTAACATAGTAATGAAATAGTAGTATATCAAAGGGAAAAGAACATAGAATCAATCACACACTGAACAAGGTATACGTGGTTCACCCTCTCTCTAGAGCTACATCCATAGAACTGTGATTTATAATATATTAATATGAAGCATACAGTTCTTGTCTGCACTCTCAGCTAGTAGATCTTCTCTCTTCTCCTCGCTATCTCTCCCCTCCCTGCGCACCGCGCTGCAGGGTTGATCTTCGCACCCAGCTAAATATATTACAGTACAGAAGGCTCTCATACTAAACACTTCTCTCTCACTCAATATTACTCACTCGATCACACAATGACAAATACAACAACAAAAATCATAACACCAACCCATCCCAGGTTCTTTATACCTCTATTTATACATTACAATAGCTCACTGACATCCTTAGGTTGAAACCTAGGTGTCAAAAACCCTAGATACCAAAACCCTAGGTGTCTAAAACCCTAGGTAAACTTGACCTACATTTTTAGGGCTTCGCTAGCCTGTCTTTCCTTCCTTCTTTCACGGTGATACAAAGCATCCAACGGTGGCTTTTTCCTCTTGCTGAGATGTCCACGATCCTTATTTCTTGTTGATCTATCATCCTCGATCTCCTCATCCAACGGTTTTCTTTCTCTTACTTTGCTCCATCTTTTTTGCTCTTTTGCTCACTTCGACCCAGTAACAGTCATTGTGTCTTCCACACAGTTCACATTTTGCCTTTTCTTCCTTGCTCTTCGCTAACTTTCGTAACCAAAGGCCAATAAGCCCCCAACACTCACCCGTGACTCGTCCCGAGGCACTCCAGAGATGATTATTTTGTTTTACTTCGACTTCAGACTGCGTAGTGCGGCCTTTGATTTTTTCTCTATGCCTCCTCTACTTCCTTGTGTAGACTGTCTTTTTTGTGTATGGTACCCAGTTTCAACTGCACCTGGTATTTAGACCCTTTTCCTCATGCTTTTACTAAGAGCTGCGAGGCAGCTGGTTGTCATAATACAAATTCAACCGGCTCCCATTCACTAATCCTTCCTTCCATTCTCCATTCAAAGTCTTCAACTGTGCAGCTCCTCCTTCTGTAACATAGATGACCTCATAAGGCCCGAGCCAATGTGTCTTGAACTTTCTTGCTTGCTTCATGAATTTACTGTCATATACCAATACCAGATCACCTTGCTTAAATGCCTTCTTCTTAATGTGTCTATCATGATAGGCCTTCTCTCTTTCCTTCTGTAGTTGTTGATGGAATCCTGCAATAAATCTGTCTTCTTCTAGTTCGACCATCTGTGAAAGCCTTTCTTGGACAACGCTAGTGTCATCCATATATGTAAAGGCAAAAATTATTAAGCTTGGTACCAAGTATTCCATGGGGACAATGACTTCAAGGCCATACACCAATTTAAAAGGGGTCTGCATTGTTAGCTTCTTACAAGTGGTTCTTTAGGCCCACAGTACCGTTGGTACTCTTAAATATCAATCATCTCTATTAACACTGCAAATATTCATCAACGATGTCTCCAAGATCTTGTTGAATGCTTCCACTGTCCCATTTTCTTGTGGATGGTAAGGCGTGCTCTTCTGATGGTGGACTGCAAATTCCTCAGCCATGGATTCAACTATTTTATTTATGAAATGCGTGCCTTAATCACTCATAAGGATCTTTGGGCATCCAAACCTGGTTATGATGTCATCAAATATGAAGCACGTAGTTGTAGTTGCACTACAGTCCTTAAATACTCTTGCCTCGGCCCATCTGGTCAAATATTTTGTTACAGTAATGATGTACCTTTCTCCTATCCACTTGCCTGCTGGGTTTATAGGTCCCACGAAGTCAATGGCCCATTTCTCAAATGATTTTAGGGTCAGTTGTGGTGCTAAGGGAATTTCATATCTTCTGGAAGGCTTCCCAACTCTTTGGCAAACATCGCAGGCTTTGTAATAGTCTTTAGCATCTTTGTGTAAGGTAGGCCACCAAAGGTCGACTCTAAGAACCTTCTACGTAGTGGCTTTCCCTACGTAGTGTCCTCCTGCAATGATTTTGAGAGATTTAGAGAGGATCAATGGTCTCTCTTCCTCCATAAAACACCTTCTCAATATCTCATCAGGTCCCATTTTGTATAGTTGTCCAGCTATAAGTGAAAAGTCGGCAGCACGCACTACTAGTTGTTTCTTTTGGGGAATTGTATACTCACTAGGTGTCATTCCTGTTGACAGGAACTGGACTATCTCTACGAAGTGGTCATCAATATTTCTAATGGCCAGTAACTGTGCATATGGCAGTGTATCCTCCAAACTAGTGGGTTCTTCTCCATGTTCCAACCTCGACAAGTGGTCAGGACCTTTGTTCATTCTCCCTGGCTTAACTACGATCTCAAGATCATACTCCTGGAATAGAAGAAGCCATCTGCAGATTCTCCCCCCCAACACTGTTATGTTGACTAGGCATTTCAACATGGAGTGATTAGTAAACATTTTAAAGTGTCCTCCCAACAAGTAGTGGCAAAATTTCTGCAACGCATACACTATGGCTAACCCTTCTCTTTCAGTGGTGGTGTAATTAATCTCAGATGTTGATAGTTTCCTACCAACAAAAGATAACAGATGTTCAATATCGCCTTCCCCAGGTTGTTCTAACACTACTCCTAGGGAAATAGAAGATGCATTGAAATGCACATGAAACACCTTTCTCCAATCTGGGAAAACTAGAATAGGCACAGTAACCATTTTCTATTTCAGTGTGTCGAAGCTCTGTTGGCACTCCCCTGTCCAGTGAAATTGACAGTCTTTCTTCAAAATATTCTCCATGGGTGTTGTAATATGGGCATATCCTTTAATGAACTTCTTGTAATATCTAGTATGTCCTAGCGCAGTGCGCAGCTGTTTGACTAAAGTAGGAGGGGGTAGATCAACTATAATGGAAATTTTAGATGGATCGACCAACAATCCCTGCTTGCATACAATATGACCTAATAGCACTCCAAATGGTGAGAAGAAGATGCACTTCTTCATATTCAAGGCAATTTGACACTACCTGCATTTGTCCAACATTAGCCTTAAACATTCAATATGATTTTTCAATAAACTAAAAACAGTCCAATCATCAAAATATGCTTCTAAAAATTTATGCAGAAATTCCTTGAATGCTTCGACCACCACCCTGGAAAAGATGGTTGGGGCATTCTTCAATCCAAATGGAATCACTGTATACTGGTAATATGCTAGGGTCCTAACCTGCACATAGGTAGAACAATATATTCGGATGTAATAAAGGTCAATATTGATAAGGCCTTTCAATAAAATAGAATAAGACGAATGTAAGAAGACCTAATAGAAGCTTCCACTTCTAGAAGGATCTTCCTCTAGATGCTTGTTTTAGTATAAATAGGAGTCGAGGGTATGAGAAACCTATATTGGATATTATTTTAATAGAGCTTTGCTCAACTGGAGGTTTCCCCCTCGAAGAGGCCCATGAACATTTCTTTCAGATTCAAATTGCTATTTATGTTATTATTCTCTTATCATTTTAGTGCTATTGTGGTGAATGTTCTGGTTATATTGTTGTTATTCTGCCATTTCTAGCATTTTATTTTTGTTCTGCATGCTTTTTATATCTCGTATATTACAATTGGTATCAGAACACTTTCCTCGACAGAAAGTGTGGGTTAAAAAAAATTTCAGGGTAGAGACGTATTTCGATGTATTTAAGCCACAAAGATTTGTCGTTACGTGCATAAACCCATGGTTGAGGGATTCATACACGCAGGAAATACAAGTGGTACTTAAGTGCACATCTGTTGGCCACCCTTGTAGCCCCTGTTGGTACCCCTTCGAGTGGTAGTGCATCAGACAACACATGTGTACAGATCGGCCTAGATTACCTGAAGCCCTCTTTAGATAAATTGATCAGCCACTTGACTGCTATAGTGTCACCGAGAACAGCATTCAGGAAGATACTCTCTAGTACCTGGATAGTCGGGTAGTACGACTAAGGGTACGGTCTATCCTCCTTAGTTAGTGCCCTGAGATATTGGGCCGAGTACTACTGTTGGACCCCACACGTATATCAGAGAGCTATAGCACAGGGGAAACCCTTGTCTGTAGAACCCTTGAATTCCTAACCCTTGGGGACAGAAACATAAACAAATTAAAATAGACAAGATCTATTGTCATGCAATTGTGTTCAGGTTGCCAAGTAAATACACATTTGTTTCTGGTTAAGCATTTGGGCATTTCCCCTCTGTAGTATTCTTTAGACCGGAGTATAACTCTGCAGATGTAAAAAAAAAAAAAAAGTCTGGAAATTTTTTCACCATTATTTGAGACCTATTCCATTGGATTCATCTCTTCTCCCTTATCACATTCATCCATATCATTTTTCAGAAAAAAAATTTGACCCCACCTGCTCCTTTTCAGTTCCCCCATCCTCATGGCCCATACCCGTAGCCAAGACTTGGAAGCTCGCTTCAACACCTTGCAATCTGGTCTCATAGAAACCCAATAAGAAATGAAACAACTCAGTGCCAATGTTGCAGCCATCAATATAACCATGCAGTCCTCAATGGAGGAAATCAAGCAAGACCTCACCACACAGCTTGAATCAGTATTTTCGGCACTCTGCACCAAACTGCATATCGCTACAGATAACCCTTCCTCTTCATCACCTCCACATCCTGAAGGTGACCATTCCTCTCATTCCAATAACTTTCAGAACCATCACTTTCAACGTGACCTATGCCTTCCGCAGGTGGATGTGACCAAATTTGATGGCTCGGACCCCATTGGTTGGGTAACCCAAATGGAACATTATTTCTCTTTATACGGCATTACAGATGACTTGGCCAAACTCCGGTATGTTGTTCTCCATCTAGATCAAGAATGGTGGCAATGGTGGAAATGGAGAAAAACTTCTCATCAAGGGTATATTGCTTGGACACACTTTGTGGCAAAGATTTATGAACAATTTGACACTGACACCAACCATTTGGGCCATTTGACAAATTTGAAACAATTAGGAGCAGTGGAAGACTTTATAGCTACCTTTGAGCGCATGGATTTTAGAACAGAGGGCATGTCTGATGCCTTTTTCTGAGAGTGTTTTATCAATGGCCTCAAGGATGAGATTCGGGCCCATGTCCTCATGGCTCGGCCTCAGAGTTGGGTGGAGGCTACTAAAAGAGCTAAAGAATCACAACAGGTTGTATCCTCTCAAAATCGAAAACCCTCCTTTATCCCTTGCCCTAAACCAATAAATCCCACTACTCCCTTTGCTCCACTAAAGATCCAAAAATTGACCAGGGATAAAATGGTTGAACACCAACTCAAAGGCCTTTGTTATAACTGTGATGAAAAATATTTCTCGGTCCAAAAGTGTAAAGAAAAAAAGATTTTTATGGCCATCTCCGAACATATTTCAGAAGAGGATTTCGAAACTCCCCTTGTGTCTAAGTCACCTAAATCCACTGACATAACCCCTCCCTCATAGCCCCCCCCTGAAGTAGAACCACTCATTTCCCTCAATGCTCTCACTGGCTTCTCTGCTCCCCAAACCCTCAATATAATCGGTTACATCAAGCATCGGAAGGTCATTATTCTGGTTGATAGTGGCAGCACCCAAAATTTTATTCATTGTCACATTGCCCAAGAAACTCATTGCTACATCCATGCCATCAATAATTTCCAATTCATGATTGCCAATGGTGGTTCCATGAAATGTGGAGGGCATTGTGAAAATGTGCATCTCCAAATTGGTGACTACCACCTAAAATCCCATATGTTTGTTATCGACATAGGAGGTTGTGACATTATGTTGGGTGCATATTGGCTAAGCACTTTGGGTCCCATTCTCATGGATTTTAAAGACTTAACCATGCAATTTGACTAGGAGGGCCACCAATATAAGTTCCAAGGCATCACCGTCGGTTCACCTAAGATCATTAGTTCCCATCGCATGGAAAAGTTGCTCAAAAAAGGTCATTCTGGTGTTATTGCCCAACTCCATGCCATACAAGCAACAAAGACACCCTCGGTCCCACAAGAACTCCAAAACATCCTTTCTACATATCAATTGGTCTTTTCCACTCCCCAAGGACTCCCTCCTTCCCATCGTGTTTATGATCATTCCATTTCCCTTGTACCCGGAAGCCTTCCTCCCAATGTCCATCTGTATCGTCACCCCTTTTCCCAAAAAAATGAAATTGAGAAAATGGTCTAGGAACTCCTTAATGCAGGCGTTATCCGCCCTAGTACGAGCCCCTACTCTTCTCATGTGGTCATGGTCCTAAAGAAAGAATGTTCTTGGCGAATGTGTCCTGACTTCCGTGCCCTCAAAAAACTTACCATCAAAGACAAATTCCCCATTCCTGTCATTGATGACCTCCTGGATGAATTGAGTGGTGCCCAATTCTTCACTAAACTGGATCTTCATTTGGGCTACCACTAGATATGTATGAAATAGGTATACATTCCCAAGATTTCCTTTAGAACTCATGAGGGCCACTATGAGTTTTTGGTCATGCCCTTTGGTCCACCTTCCAAAGCCTTATGAATCATGTCTTTCGTCCTTTTCTCCATCATTTTGTCTTAGTTTTCTTTGATCATATCCTCATCTATAGAAAAACCTGCACAGACCATCTTTCTCATGTGGATCAAGTTCTCCATCTACTCTCTTAGCACCAACTTTTCCTGAAACAATCTAAATGTGCTTTTGGCGCCTCAGAAGTAAAATACTTGGGTCATCTGGTTGGCAAGGATGGCGTCAAGGTGGATCCAAAAAATATTGAAGCTATGCAATACTGGCCTCACCCAAAGACTCTTAAGAGCTTGCATGGATTTCTGGGCTTAACAGGGTATTATCGCAAGTTTGTTAAGAATTATGGGAAGATTGCAGCACATCTCACTGCTCTCCTCAAAACGAACTCTGTCACTTGGACTCCAGTCGTTGCTCAAGCTTTTCAAACCTTGAAGATGGCCATGTGCACCACTCTATTCCTCGCCCTTCCCGATTTAACAAAGACCTTTGTGTTGGAATGTGATGCCTCAGGGAAAGGAATTGGTGTTGTCCTTATGCAAGAGGGTCGACCTTTGACCTTAAACAGCAAGCAACTATCTGAAATAAATCTAGGCAAATCCATCTATGAAAATGAAATGTTGGTTATTCTGCATGTCGTTGATCTGTGGCAGCCTTATCTATTGGGGCAACATTTCCAAATTAAGACAGACCATCAAAGCCTCAAGTATTTTATGGAACAACGCATTTCCTCCCCAGAACAACAAAAATGAGTGACTAAGCTCATTGGATATGATTATGAGATCATTTACAAGAAAGGCAAAAAAAATGTGGTTGCGAATTCACTTTCCCGCAAATATGAATTTGAAGGATCCTTTTTTTCTCTTTCATTCATTGTCCCAGATTAGCTCCAAGCCATTCGCCAGGAATGGCTACAAGATCCCAAAAGTTCGCAGCTGATCCAACAATTGCAGTCCAATGCTCCAGCTTCCCCAGGGTAATCTTGGCTCCATGATGAACTTAGATACAAAGGCCGTTTGTATTTAAGTAAACAATCAAATATTAAATCCACGGTACTTTCTAAGCTTCATGCTACACCCACAACAGGGCACTCCGAGTTCACCAAACCTATGACAAGGTCAAACGTTCCTTTTTTGGGGATGGTATGAAACAGGACATTCGTAATTTTGTCACTGAATTTGATGTATGTCAACACAACAAGGGAGAAACAGTCAAATCTCTGAGCACACTACAACCGCTCCTGATTCCACCTATTATTTGGAAGGATATCTCTATGGATTTTATTACCAGCTTACCCAAATCGGGAAATAAATCAGTCATCATGGTGGTTGTTGATCGCCTTTCCAAGTATGCTCATTTCTGTGCCCTTTAACACTCATTTACAGCATCCACGGTGGCTCAAATTTTCATGGATCAAGTCTTCAAGCTTCATGGCATGCCACACTCTATTGTTTCTGATCGTGACCCAAATTTCACAAGCAATTTTTGGCAAGAACTGTTCAAGATACAAGGCACCGAATTGCATCTCAGCACAACTTATCATCCCCAGACTGATGGCCAAACGAAAGTTGTCAACAAGTGTTTGGAAACATATTTGAGGTGTTTTGCCTCAGAAAAGCAAAATCAGTGGGCTCAATGGTTACCTCTAGCTGAATGGTGGTACAACACTCCATACCATACAACTACATGCATGACTCCTTTTGAATAAGTATATGGACAGAAGCCACCTTCAGTTCTCTCATACTTACCAGGTGCCTCGAAGGTCCAGGCGGTTGACCTAACACTTACAGCTCGAGAGGCTATTCTCTGTACACTCAAAGAGAACTTGGTCATGGCACAGAATCGCATGAAGCAACAAGTAGATCAGGGTTGCTCTGAATGTCAATTTGTAGAAGGGGATAATGTGTTTCTTCGACTGCAACCTTACAAGCAAACTTCCCTCAAGGCTGAGAATTTTTAGAAGCTAGCTCCCAAATTTTATGGTCCTTATACCGTTCTCAAGCATGTGGGACAAGTAGCCTATCAGTTAGCTTTGCCCAGTCATTCGAAGCTACATCCTATTTTTCATGTTTCATGCTTAAAGAAGGTGATCGGAGATAAGTGCCAAATTCAAACCAACCTTCCAGAGTTAGATGAAGAAGGATCCATTTGGCTACATCCAGAAGTAGATTTGGACCAGCGTGAGCATCGCCTATGTCAGAGAACCATCAAGGAAGTGCTAGTCTAATGGAAATCTACAACTCCAACAGATGCCACTTGAGAACTAGCTACCATTCTGCAACAATTTCCTCATCTCAAGCCTTGAGGACAAGGTTGTTTTTAAGGGGGCAGACATGTTAGGGTTGTTGAGTCGCCAAAGTGTCATCTTTTTACCAACATTTTCACTTCACTTTCACTTCACTTTTAATCATATTTCGCTTTTCCATACCCTTACATTAAACCATTTTCATGATTACA
>JZKD02S2261383.1:239297-249898 GCA_000966675.3 Picea glauca
AAACATTCTGAGAAGACCTCCTGAATGGGAGCTAGTGTTTTCATGCCTACAACAACTAAGTCTTATTAAGTGGAATGCAAGAGTTAGGATTTGATTGAATTTCTTAGATTAGAAGCTAGGTGCCTAATCCTTCATATATAGTGCATGTGCTTCGTAAGCCTACGAACCTTGGATTGACAAATTAAATGGTTGGGCAATTACTACGACGGAATTAAACGACAATATTTTCGCTCAACAAGGGTCTTAACCCGCACATGGGTAGAACAATATATTCGAATGTAATAAAGGTCAATATTAATAAGCCCTTTCAATAAAATAGAATAAGGCGGATGTAAGAAGACCTAATAGAAGCTTCCGCTTCTAGAAGGATCTTCCTCTAGATGCTTGTTTTTAGTATAAATAGGAGTCGAGGGTATGAGAACCCTATCTTAGACATTATTTTAATAGATCTCTTCTCAACTGGTGGTTTCCCCCTCGAAGAGGCTTGTGAATATTTCTTTCAAATTCAAAGTGTTATTTATGTTATTATTCTTTTATCATTTCAGTGCTATTATGGTGAATGTTCTGGTTATATTGTTGTTAGTTTGCCATTTCTAGCATTTTATTTTTGTTTTGCATAGATTTTATATCTAGTATATTACATAAGATCCCCATTCTGTTGCAAATGTGGTATCATGGAGATCTTCCTTAGCAATATGTATCTGATGGTATCCTAAAAATCCATTTGTAAAAGAATATACCTCTTGGCCTCCCACATTATCTAACACTTCGTCAGTGAATGGTGTAGGGAATGGGTCATGCAAACATGCATCATTCAACTTCCTGAGATCTATGTAGATCTTGATCTCTCTTGTCTTCTTGTATTGTACCACCATAGGGCTAATCCATTATGACTCTTCAATAGGTTCTATAATTCTTGCTTCCAACATTCTGTCGAGCTCAATCTTCACTTTCTCCTTATATTTAGGGTTCAATCTGTATGGTATCTGTTTGACTGGTCTTGCATATGGTTTCAAAGGGATCCTCATTTCTCCCATAGGCCCTTTAATACCCTTCATATTAGTGAACTTGGTTGGAAACAAGTCATGATATTCATGCAGTAACTCTGTTATCTTGTCAATAGTAGCAGCATCCCAATAATCTCCAATATTTGCAAGCTTCGATGTCTGGTCTGTTCCAATGTTGAATTTCTTGATCTTGATCGGTTGTCCAATGAGTGGTATCTTAACTCCTAGTCCTTCCACATATCTCTCGCCTTCTGTTTCGACAATATTCACCTTCCTATGATCATCGTCTTCATCAACATTGTTGTTGTAACAACCTTGCAGTTTCTGGAGAGGCCCAGTCCATTCGTCCTCTTCTTGTTCTAAAGGGGGGATAGAGGCCTCCTCAAATATTTTTTGTCTTACAATATGTAATGATTGATCTATTGAAGGATATTGATTGTCAAATAAGAAGGTGGTTACAAAGTTTTGAGTCATACCTTTCCAATCTACAGTGATGAGGCGCAGCTTTGCTTGAAGGTACCGGTTGATAGGGGTTGTGTCTAGTGTGTTAATGAAATTGTGCACCCACTTCTCTTGAGGAATGGTTCTCCAGGCTTCCTTGCAACTTTGCACATGGTGCATTGGGCAGATTTGACCTATGTATCAAACTTCATAGCCTTCCACTTGTGCTGAGAACCACATGATCATCAGGGTACGACATTGTACCCATTCTTTAATGTTGTTTTTGTGTGTCACCCCCCATCTTGATGGTGTTGCTTTCAAGGCCTCATACATTGCCAACAAGCATTGTTGCGTTGGTGCACTTTCATCAAAGTTCGATAAGTAGGTTTCTAATGGATTCAAACCATCAAAGGTGGGTAAATTACTTATTGTTTTGTCGATCCATCATACTTTCCTGGTTAATCTAGCACATCTCCTTGTAGATACTTCATACATTTTTATCTACTAGTTCTTTAATGCTTCCATTGAATCTAATGAGCATGCGATGTCACTTCACCATATTAGGTTTCCATCGGACATAGGATTAATGTAATTCTGATGTCTAGTTGTTAATTTGTATATGTTTTCTAGTTCATATGTGTGGTATTCTTCTCTGATAGGTTCTGTGTATCGTTGACCTTCATCTGGATCTAAAGGTGCAATGAACCTAAGGCCATCTCTTTCAAACGTCATACGTCTTTTCTTTAAATCAACCAAAGTGGAGTTATTGAAAGCCCAATCAATTCCTAACAGCGTAGGGTAAGGGTAGTTGTCATCAGCTATCTCAATTACCTCAAAATCTGCAAATGTTCTTACTCCGTCGAT
This sequence comes from Picea glauca, assembly GCA_000966675.3. Classification (NCBI taxonomy): domain Eukaryota; kingdom Viridiplantae; phylum Streptophyta; class Pinopsida; order Pinales; family Pinaceae; genus Picea; species Picea glauca. Next base: position 241,610 of record JZKD02S2261383.1, read on the forward strand.
GTCCATAGGGACATGTTCCAATCTTCTAAAGAGGCTTACAACTTGTTGATTATCCATCCTAAGTATGATAGGGGAATAGATCAACTTCGGTTTTCCCATCAGTGCCCAGGTTTTCTTCGTCATGACATTGACCTCTGACCCTAAGTCGAGGACCACATAGTCTATGTCATATTCTCCTTTTTGAGAATTCAAGTGTAGTTCCTTATTTGTCCTTCTCTTCTTGGATAGTTGATGTATTGATTTATTCAGTAAGGGATCTATCCTTCCTATCTCATACTTTCTGATTAAATTTTGTAGCTCTTGTACAATGCTCTCATCCTAAATAAACTTAATACAAGTATATACAAATTCCATGATCTTGCTTACCTCTTTTCCTTATTTTTGTGAAGCAGACTGATCGAATGCCAGAGGCATTCCATACTCTCTTAATTCTAGTAGTGTCTTTGATGAAGAGCCTTGGTCTTCTTTGAACTCTTTTCTTGCCTCCTCAAATATTTGTCTTTCTTTCTTTGCATCAAAAGTTTGGGTCTTCTCTATAGCTTTCTAGACTCCTGAGTCTTCTGTAGTCTTTCCTTGGGTCAGTCTGTCTTCTCTTGTAACAACGCCTCCTCTAGTGATAACATAAACTCTAGGGTCTTCTCCGCGAGGTTCATCATATATCAGTTTCACTTGTGAGTTCTATTGAGGTCCTCATCTTTTCTGAATCTTATCTAGTAATGTTGGACATTCCTCGATGACATGCTTGAAAGAGTTGCAGTAGCTGCAATTGGTACAAGGGTTCTGATAGTCCCTTTCCAGGTGTCCTGGTTGTGCATAGTTATAACAAATTATCTATCCTCGACCTCAACCCATATCTCCTCCTCTTCCTCTTCCTCTGAATCCACCACAAGGATTGAAGTTTCCTCTCCCAGGGGAGTTATAGTACGTAGTATTTCCTTCTTGTTGTACTTCACCTTGAATTTTGTATATGTCTCTTAACCTTTCATGCATGAGGTGATAATCCATAAAATCCATCTCATCATGCCCTATGGACTTATAGAACGTGAAATAAAAATTTGTGGCTGTCTGAACATATTTTTTCATGTAATAGCACTCACCAGGGTGATGTCTATTTCTGCATACCTTGCACCAGGGTAGGGTGACTTGCTTCAAAGGGATCGGAGCTCCAGAGGACAAGTATTCATGAAATAGGGGATAGTGTTCCTTGTCATGGCCTTCTGATCTGCATCTGATGCACAAAATGTCTTCTCTTTTATCTTTTCCCTTGTCTTTCTTCATATCTTCGACCTGCAGAGACAAACTAGTTAGCTGACTCAAGATTTGACTCATACCTGAGCTAGATTCTCCCATAGGGGATGACTCTAACTTCATGTATATTTCTAGTGCCTCAGCCTGTGAAGCAATCTTCTATTACATCAGAAGAACTCTAATGTGTGGTAAGAGGGCAGCAATGAACCATTCTTTGTTTTGCTCATCTGGGATCTGAAAAGTCAATTGGCCTGTTAAGGTCTTGAATCTCTGATCGAATTCCCAAACAGGTTTGGCTACCTTCTGCTTGATATCTTTCAGCTCTGTAATACATTGTGACTCCGACTTGGATTTCTTAAACTCTACAATCAACGCATTCTTGATTTCATTCAGTGGCTTAGGCTGTGCAAGTCCTTGGACAAGCTTCATGTACCAGCTCAGTGTGTGATCCATTAGGGTAGTACTGAACTGAGTTCTTTTAACAAATTCATCAGTGACATTCTTAATATTCCATACGGCTTCACATAGGAACCAGTGCTGATCAGGATTTCCAGATCCATCTACCCTAAAAATAGGGAGCCTCATCTCATCTACCATAGATCTTCCTAGGGTTCCTGACTGAGTATGTGGTGGACTACTAGTGATAGTTCTTTGAACGCTCTGGTGGCTTGGATTACTCTGATTACTTAATTCTATTGAATCAATGAGAGAGATAATAGTACTTACTTCAGCATTCTGCGTAGTTCTTGAAGTTTTTGGCTCTTCCTGGCGAGGTTCTTAAACTTTCCCTTCCTCCATACCAGTGGGTTCTGAATTCTCTTCATTCATAAGATCTTCCTCTTCTCCACTATATAAAACCTCATCCCCGTAGTTATTCTTAAACAGGTTTGCAATATGAAGTTCTCTGAATGCTCTCCCACTATGCGTATGCCTAGCCTATGTGTCATTGTCACTGTCTGAATTATTGAACATTATCTTTTACAGATCCGACCAATCTACTGTATCTTCAAGATGTTCTTCTCATGCAATAGCATATTGATCCTCAACTTCAGAAAATGTAAAAAATTTCCTTTGGGTCCCTTGAAGAAATATCTCTTGGCTTGGCTATATGACTCTACTCTGTCAACAACAAACTCGGTGATTTACCCTCCAATGGTGCTATCAAACCAGTGATATACTGCTCTTGACATAGCATTATCAATTCTCTTGACCTTTTTTATCAGTGCTGACGTCCAAACCACAGGTGGCTTAGATATGATCTCAAACTGGGTATCTACTAACCTAGGTAACCACTCATATAGCTCCTGGTGGATTCCTCCAAAGAAAATTTCGTGTATATCAGTAAATATATATCTCTCCAACCAATCCTCTGTACTAAGATTAGGGTTCTTGTTCTGGGCTTCGGCGAAGTCCCTTTCTTGATCCTCTATCCACTTTTGAATTTATGTCTTTGATGGAAACCGCCTTGACATTCCCTCAAGAAGATTTTGTTCCCGACAATGGAACCATTTGTTGGAACAGGGTCAGACCTAGATTTTAGCTTCAAGAGTGCACCAACAAGCCCTAACTACTGGCCCTTTTGGAAACACTTGCGAAGAAGATGTAGTTTCACCCAGAGAAACTATGGGGGGGTTGCAGAACAAAGATGTCTACAAATAAGGGGAATATCAAGTGGATCTAGTACTAGGACAGTACAACATGCATATATCACTTATCAGCTTAGATCTACTCCACACAACTATCTATCAGATCTAACACAATAATGCAATAGCAGTATATCAAAGGGAAAAGAACATAACATCAATCACACACTGGACAAGGTATACGTGGTTGACCCTCTCTCTAGGGCTACGTCCATAGAAATGTGATTTCTAATATATTAAGATGAAGCATATAGTTATTGTATGTGCTCTTAGCTAGCAAATCTTCTCTCTTCTCCTCGTTATCTCTCCCCTCCCTGCGCACCCAGCTGTAGGGTTGATCTTCGCACCCAACTGAAGATCTTACAGTACAAAAGGCTCTCATACTCAACACTTCTCTCTCACTAAATATTACTCACTCGATCACACAATGACAAAGACAACAACAACAATCATAACACCAACCCATCCCAAGTCCTTTAGACCTTTATTTTCACATTACAATATCTCACCAACATCCTTAGGTCAAAACCTAGGTGTCAAAAACCCTAGATACCAAAACCCTAGGTGTCTAAAATCCTAGGTCAACTTGACCCGCGTTTTCAAGGCTTTGCCAGCCTGTCTTTCCTTCCTTCTCGCATGGTGATCCAAAGCATCCAATGAAGGATTTTTCCTCTTGCTGAGCTGTCCATGATCCTTCTTTCTTGTTGATCTGTCATCCTCAATCTCCTCGTCCAACGACTTGCTTTCTCTTACTTCGCTCTGTCTTTTCTTCTCTTTTTCTCACTTCGACCTAGTAACAGTCACTGTGTCTTCCGCACAGTTCACATTTTTCCTTTTCTTCCTTTATCTTCGCTAAATTTCATAACCAAGGGCCAACAGAGGGCCTTCATTATAATCCTTAACAAACTTGGAGGAGATCCATGGACACACAATTGGATGATGAAGTTCCAATCCTTGATGAGGAAAACTATTCTACATGGAGAATAGAAATGAAGGTGCATTTGAAGGAAATAAGAGTGGGTGTTTGGAAAGTAGCTATGGGTGGATCAGTTACTTTGAAGAACAATTCAAAGTTTGCAACTCAAAGGGAAGAAAAGAAGAATGATGCATTAGCTCTCAATACCATTCTTAGTGGACTCCCAAGTTCTATCAAAGAGAGCATGGGACAATGGACTTCCGCCAAGGATCTATGGTTGAAGCTAGAGGAGACATACCAAAGAAAGAAGGAAGACACTAAAGACAACTCCATCAAGATCATTGAAGGTAAAGAATCTCCAAAAACTCCTGATTGCAATATTTCAAAATGTGATGATGTTGAATATCTCTCTACAATTGAAGAAGAAAATCTAGAGATAATATGTGTAGAATCAAATGATAGTTATCCCATGGAAGAAGTAGAAGAAGAAATATCATATCTTAAAAGGAAATTTGAATGGGGTCTATTTGAACACAACTATGACCATTTTTACATAGAATATAACTATCTTTCTGATAACACTAAAAGGTTTCTTAAAAAGAATCAAAGGCATATATTGAAGTTAAAGGAAATTTTCAAGGAACAAGAAGAAAGTAAAAAGACACAATTAGAAGAAAAAGAAGAAGAGATCAAAACACTAAAGATTGAAATAGAAGAGAATAAGAAGCTAGATGATGAGATTAGAAAAAGTCTTGAAGTTAATGTCCATCTCAAGACCCAAATTGAAGAAGCCAAAAGGGTAGAGGAATTACTAAAGAATCAAGTAAATGAAAAGGAAGAGTCATGTCATAAGTTGGAAGATGAAGTTTTTGATCTTAGAAATAAAGTAGAGAAGTCAAACAAATTCTTGAATAGCTCAACAACCTTGAATGAGATCTTGGATAGTCAAAGATCACCAAATGATAAATTAGGTCTTGGATACAAGAAAGAAGCTACACATGTTAAAGCAAGCACTTGAAAGAAGCATGAGGTAGGTCCGTCATTCTCAAAGGATGGAAATAATGTTGCAAGTCAATCATCTACACAAGGCAAGGAAAGTTTCAAAAGAACAAAGAAAGGAATAAATCAAGAAGCCATCTTTACACCTCAAATAAGAGAGACACTTTCAAGATGGACATCAAATAAAAGGTATGAAAATGTTTTTCATGGTCAATGTTACTCATGTAATGAATATGGTCACAAATCTTTGGAATGCAAATATTATGCAAGGAAATATAGTGAAAGATTTGATAACACCCTAAGGTGTTGGAGATGTAATCAAGTAGAACATATTGTTGCTCATTGTCACACCATGAGATGCTACAGTTGTAGTGGATTTGGCCACAAATCCCCGGATTGATGGAACAGAAGAAGAAATTCCATGATGAGGACTTGATATAGCATGGCTAGAAGAAGACATGAAGTTAGGAAGGAACAAATTTTTGAAAAGATGGAATCTCAAAGCTCAAGTTCTGAAAAGCTGGGACACCTTCAGAAGTGGGTGAAGAAAAATGAACAGTCATAACAGAATGGAAACCTTAAGGGAAGCTCAAGTTTTTCATCTTCATCAACATACGCGGGTTACAATGGTAACAGTCGCGTACATATGGAACCTGAACTATGAATAGGTCGCGTAAATACGCGAGTTGTATGTGCAGCAGACCGTGTATCTATGGTAAAAAGCCTTGGGAAAAGGGCTATGCATATGAGTTGCAGCACGGTATGATGGTATAGCTCTATGTTGCAGGGTCTGGCATGGTTTGTTGCAAGTTTTCATGATTACATGTTGGCATACATAATTGTTGTATGTATGGTGGTGGTTTATGGTTGAGTGTTGAACGACTATCTTAGATGCATGGTACTAACCCTAGAGTGTGGATTGAGACACTTTTCTATTGAGGAACAATGTTGGTTGTGACAGTGAAGTTATGGTACTTTGGTTATGAGATATATCATGATGATGCTAGCTAGAGATGTCATTGATCTATTGAGGCACACTTATAGTACATGTATTATTGGATTCTTAGTATTTGTTGTAGTAAATGGTGGTTGAGGCTGATCTATTGGGATACATGGATGATACATATTTGAGCTCCATTGATATATCTTATGATGTATTATGAGATGCATATTTGTTGGATATCTTGGTGCATGCATTTGGCATGAGGATGGGCTACATAGTGGGACATGTAGTTGATGAGTTGATGAGGTGGTCATATTGTACATCATTGATGAGGCATAGCTTGATCTATAGTTGATGCATGATTGGTACACTTTTAGTACATGGTTAGAGGCACCTACTAGCAGTATGATTGGCACATGTTGTATGGTGGATATGGCATACATGCATGATGACACATCTTGATTGTAGTTCATCTTGTTGTGTTATTGGTGCATAGTTGATGCACTTGCTTGGTACAAGTGGTGATACATGTTTGGTGCACTTGTTGATGTATGGATGATATAGTTAAAACACTTCATTGATTAAGATACATGATTGTGGCACTTGGTTCTTGGTAGAGGCATATCATGAATGATATGACACTTGTTTGAGGCACATGGTTGGCATGTTGGTAGAAGCATATGGTTGATGCACTCCATTGATGATATCTTATGGCATATGATATGGTATTGAAGTACATGGGTATTGTGCATGGTTGACACATGATGTACTTGGTTGATGTTTTGTTCATGATTATCTATTCATTGTTGACACATATTTTGCTTCCTAATGTATGGTATGACACGAGTTTGATACATGGATAGGTCCAAGGATCGTCATAAAAATAATAGCTGATCTATGTTTCGGTTGAGCAGTAGCATTTGTAGCAGAAGCATATTGCAGTGGTAGCATATTGTTCATATTTCATAGAAGATAGGGGGATACATACCCATAGGGGGAGTCACTCTTCTTCCCATGATTCCAGGAGGAGAGATTTATTAGATGCAAAGATAAATACTTGAAAAAGAGACCTATACTTGGAGAAAGAGCATAGAGGCATAGTTCCAGGGGGAGCGATGGTAACAGGGGGAGCATGAGCTATATATCTTCAGCATTACATAAAAGTGATATTCCTTCTTCAAAATGGGAGAGATTATTCAAAGGAATATAAAAGGCATTTAGAAAGGGGGAGAAACCCCAAGGAGAGTTCAGGCATGGGGAGAAACCCCAAGGGGAGAATGACCCTTTTCCATTGATCTCAAAGGGGGAAAGATAGTCACATTGATGTGATTGAGATGCATATTGATGTAGAGAAATTCCTTGTCTACATGTTGCCATCAATGATTGGTGTTGACATCAATGTTGGTATTTACATCAATTCCAAAGGGGGAGATTGTTGGATCATGTTGTCATTGATGCCAAAGGATTGATGTCAAATAAACAATGGCTTGTCATAGTATATTGATGTAGTGATTGATGGATCATGTATTGACCTTGATGTCAATGGATTGATGTCAAGAGGAGTCATAGTCGTATGCATAGATGAAGATGGATCAATGAGTTGTCATTGATATATGATGCATAGTTGGATTGATGTAAAGATGACTCATTATTGTCTTGTCATGGTTGTACAAATGGATGAACTCCAAAGTGGTCCCCTTATGGTGAAAGCCCTCATGGGAAGATGCTTTGTGGTGAACTCCAAAGTGGATATTGTCTTGTCATGGTTGAACAAATGAATGAACTCCAAAGTGGACCCCTTATGGTGAAATCCCTCACGACAAGACGCTTTGTTGTGCACTCCAAAGTGGTCCCATTATGTTGAAATCTCTCATGGGAAGACTCTTTGTGGTTGATTTATCCTAGAAGTATGGTTAGATAACCCATGCTTAATTATGGATTAATGAGATGAAAATCAGTGAATTTGTCAGTGAAACTATCCTAGATGGATAATGCTTGTCAATCCATTTCCGGTGGTATGTGGAACGTCACATAAATCCTCACAGTTTGAGAGTTATGGCCTTATGAAGTTGAAGGACCCTCATATGTTGGCTTGAAGCCCCAAAAGGTCAAAGAAGTCAAAGTGCTTGCAAAGAAGAAATTATTTAAATAATAAAGTGAAGTGACAAAGTCAAAGAGGATTATTTAAAGTGAAGTGACATAGTCAAGGAGGATTATTTAAATAATAAAGTGAAGTGACAAAGTCAAAAAGGATTATTTAAATAATAAAGCGAAGTGACAAAATCAAAGAGGATTATTTAAATAATAAAGTGAAGTGACAAAGTCAAAGAGGATTATTTAAAGTGAAGTGACAAAGTCAAAGAGGATTATTTAAAGTGAAGTGACAAAGTCAAGGAGGATTATTTAAATAACAAAGTGAAGTGACAAAGTCAAAAGGGATTATTTAAATAATAAAGTGAAGTGACAAAATCAAAGAGGATTATTTAAATAATAAAGTGAAGTGACAAAGTCAAGGAGGATTATTTAAATAATAAAGTAAA
>JZKD02S2261383.1:255192-266506 GCA_000966675.3 Picea glauca
CGTGAAAAAAAAAATATAATAATGCTGGAAAATAAGTAACTATTTATATAGCATGACGTACATTAATAAAAAAAAAAAAACAGAAGTTCCTACAACAAACAAAAGCTAGAGCATTTATTTTCCTAGGTGTGGAGATCATGTCCAGCACCATCAGTTGGATACAACTGCAACACATTCATGGAGGTTTAGGGTTTCTTTCTGATTTTTGAAATGGAGAACGAGTGGGAACCAATAGGAAAACTGGATCAACAATGGCGGAACGAGTGAAGGTTTTATTCTTAGGAGATAGCATAGAGGGATTACTCTTTAAGACTACTAGATTTTTTCTCTCTTGGTTAATTTTAGAGTACCTTGTCTAGAGGCATTTTTTTTCTCCTCGAATAACAATTCAGTTTTGCTCTCTAGACTAGTCTTGATAGCGCTAAGGATTTCGGCTTTTCTAGTTTTTTAAGAATGTTTTGGCACAACTTTTGGTGATTTAGCAAGCATATCGCTAGTGGAGGGATTTGTTCTGATCTATTTATTATTTGTCCTTCCATTATTGAGCTTTTAACTACTTAAATCTCCTTAGCAGTGGTGGATTTAGCAGACTGGGCCTTATTTTCCTTTCTAGGAAACTGAACCAACTACTATTCTAGGTTTTTCATATAGTGGAGGACACATGGCTTTAAATCATGATAGTTTTGCTTCTACTCATGCAAAGGAGTTATTAAATGACGACGATGGACTGGGGTGGCAGGATGAGGGCTTCCTCTCGAAGATAGGTGAGCTTTGTGGGGGCCAGACTCTATCATCTCCATTAAATTGTGATGTGGCATTCAGGTTAGGTGAGAGGACCAACTTACTGACACCAGTTCCTTCACCACCCTTTAGACTAGACATCTGAAATAAGGAGCCTCTTAACTTTCCGGAGGCAAGTTTAGAGAAGTTTGTTCCTACTTCGACAGGGCAATGCATAGATGAGGGTTTTACTCAGAGGCAGGAAGGGCCATACAAGATTTCCGCTACGACTGCAAAGGGGACAACTGCTCCAGTTATCGAGTTGAAATCCAGAAATACTTTTAATAATAAGCAGGGTTTTTACACACAGACTACTTCTCAGCATTCAGAACTTGGAAGGAAAAAATCCTGGAAGCTGAACAGAAAGGCACATAAGATGGTTTTAGGAGCAGACGTGGCTCTGGAAGATGCAACGAGACTTGCTCTTTGTGGAGTGGTGGGAAGGTTAACTTATCCTTACCTCTATAAGGGAAGCTTCTTGAAGTGGTTAGAATAGAGGTGGTTTACTCTTCCGGGTTACAGTCTTGAATTCTTCCATCTATCAAAAGGATGGCTCTGATTCATTTATAGAACCCCGGAGGATGATACTAGACTCTTGGACTCGACTTGGATTTTGGGGGGGTGTAGCCTTCTTCTTAAGCATTGGAGAATAACATTTGATCCGGAGACGGAACACTTCCAGTTCCATCATATATGGGTACTCTTTCCAGGGTTACCGATTCATTTCTGGAATCCTAAGGCGCTTAAAGCCATTGGAAACGCATTGGGAAGATTTCTTGTTGTAGATTCTGAAGCTTTAAAAATCTCTTCGAGGAAGGTGGCCAGAGTTCTAACTAAAATGGACCTACATGGTGGTCTATCGAAGGTCATTGATATTGAATGGAGAGGTAGGCACTTGAGATAAAAATTAGAGTACCTGGGTCTACCCTTTCAGTGCATTCGATGCAGGGGTACTGGTCATTTGTGTTGGCAATGCAATGGAGCTCCAATGAAGGAGGAATCAAAGGAGTCCTTGCTACTTAGGGACCCTCCAAAATACATGATTATTTTGGATAGGATGGAGTGCGAAGGAACCGGCTTTGAACTGGATTCTACGTGCATGGTGAAGGACATGGACTCCACTCTTTCTGGTAAGCTGAAACGACACTGCCCTAGTTTTTATTCTTCTCTTACAGTCTGGGAAAAAGAAGCTTTAGAAAATTCTGTTTGGTTGTGGTATTCTACTACTGGGATCATGAGTCAAGTTTCAAAAGAGGGAATTAATTTGGTTGAACCTATTCATAATTTTGTGAGTCCTTCTAGGACTATCATTCACGATTTAGTTGGAACCGAGGTGACAGTGAATGTTACTGAAGTTTCCACTAAGTCTCCCTCACAGACTTCCTGTCCATTGGATGCTCCTCTGATTGTCCTTAGCGAACCCCCTCTGCTTGAATATCCTGTAACTGATTCAGTCTCACAACTTCTACCTGGTTATGGTGAATCAGAGATGGAAGAGCCCTCCCTTAGTGAATTCCTCGACTCACTCATTCCTTTCATCAAAAGGAATAAAATTATCTCTCAATTACCTATTTTTAAAGGGAAATCGTTGGTAGGTGATGGACATAATTCTGAAGGAACTTATTTTGGCCTAATTTTGGGGGAGGGAAAAGTATTTGTTTGGTCGAGAGGAGTGGGGATGGAGTTATCCCCACTAAAAATGAGAAGTTTGCGGGAGAAATTGGCATCCCTTAGTCAAATTAAAATTGAAACAAACTCTACCTTAGAAGGAGGGCCTCTTAGAGCAGTGAAAGCCTAGGCACGGGAAAAATAATGTTACTTTTATCCTTAAATTTAAGAGGGACAAGAGGCTCCTTGAAAAAGTCCTCAGTTAGGAGATTATTTGGATCAAACTCACCCAGATATAATTTTCTTTCAAGAAACTTTGGTTTCGGCACAAAATTCCAGAGATTGTTTTCTTTCCCTTAGACCCACTTGGGTGACATGTGTGGTCAATGCTTTGGGTAATTCCGGGGGATTACTGGTCTCTTAGGATCCTCTTATCTTTGATATAGTTCCCTTTCTTATGGTTGGCAACATCTTATTAACAGGTACAAGCATAAAGGACAACATGGAGCTATCTTTCTTGAATGTTTACGGTCCATGTATGGAACGCATAAAATTCTGGAAGACTATTGCTGATAGTGGTTTACTAGATATCAAGAATCTTATTATAGCGGGTGACCTCAATTTTGTCTACACTCCGGAGGAAGTATGGGGAGTTACTTCTAGAAAAGATGTTTTTGGGGACTTTTACAAGGATCTTTTTGGGATAAAAACTGATTGACGTGAAGCCAACAAAGCTGGTTCTTACGTGGAGAAATGGTAGGTCGGGGGTGGAAGTTGTAGCAAGAAGGCTTGACAGGTGTATAGTAGCCGAAGATTTGTTACTAAAGGTGGGGGTGTATCGGTCCTGGGTTGAATACCCATTCATCTCAGATCACACACCCATTCTATTACAGTTGGAATCTCCTCCGACTCATATTGCCTTTCCTTTCAAATTTAATGCGCACTGCCTAAATGATCCGGATTTTGAGTATTTGGTACTTACAACTTGGAACCATCCAAATTTTCTGACTGAATCTGGGTTCAGGAATTGACTCATTTGGAATTTAAAGAAATTAAAAGAAAAAACTAAACTCTGGTTTAGACAGAAACAGGAAAAGAACTTGGAAAAACTAAAAGAATTAGAAGCAGGCATCAAGTATTCCATTTCAATCCAGAATGTAGATACTACAAAATTGGAAGAAGGGAGGAACTTGTGCCAAAAAGAATTGGATAGAAATGTGATCCTTAGAGGTATTGAAGAATCATGGATATTACGCAGCGGGGCGATTTGGCTTACGAGTGGGGACAATAACACAAAATTCTTTCATAACTTTGCCAATTTCAATCGAGCGAGAAAACACATTTGGAAAATTACGAATAATGAAGGGTCAATTTTCACAGAGCTGGTAGCCATTAAAAAGGCATCCTTTGATCACTATAATTTCTTCTACAAGGAACAAGAGACTCCAAACATGTTTAAGAAAGTTAAGATTGCAAGTATGTTCCCAAAAATATTCAAGAAGGAGGACTCAATCAGACTCACCCAACCAGTGTCTTTGGCGGAATTAAAATCAGTTCTTTTCAAGTTCAAAAAACCTAAGAGCCCTAGCCCAGATGGTTGGCTAGCTGAATTCTTCACTTTTTTGTTTGATGTAGTGGGACAGGACCTACTTGATATGGTGGAAAAAATGAGAAGGCTGGGATCGGTGGGGGGCATCATAAATTCAACTTTCTTGGAATTGATCCCGAAGACTCAAAAGCCCAAGACCTTTGAAGATTTCCAACCGTTTTCTTTATGTAATTTATGTTATAAATAAATTTCCAAGATTATATCCAATTGGATCAAACCCTTTCTATCAAGCACACTCTCTGAAGAACAGTTTGGCTTTCTCCATGGAAGGAGAATTCAATAAGCTATCAACGCTATACATGAACGCCCACATAGTATCAAAAAAAAGAAATTGAGTGCACTAGTACTAAAATTGGATTTGAGGAAGGCTTATGACTGTGTTGATTGGGATTTTTTAAGACTCATTCTAATTTCTACTGGATGCAGCACTCAGCTGACAAATTGGATAATGGCATGTGTTTCTTCTTCTACTTTCTCTTTTTTAATTAATGGAGAAGTAACAAGATTCTTTAAAAATGATAAGAGTTTGTGACAAGGTTTTCCTTTGTTGCCCCTACTATTTATCCTTGTAATGGAAGGGCTCAGCCTACTGCTGAAATCTACTCAGAGCGAAGGTAAAATATCTAGTATAAAAGTCTCCAGTCTTTATAAGATTTTGCATGTTTTATTTGTTGATGATATTATTATTATGACAAGGGAGGACTTAAAGGAGTGGTGGGAGATAGACAAAATTATTTCATCTTTCTTCATAGCATCTTGACTAATGGTAAATTAGTTCAAATCTATAGTTCTTCATGCAAGATTGTTAAGTAATGATCTTACTCCCTTCAAAGATCTCCTTCCCTATTCCTTTATGGATTTGTCTGAGGGGTTTAAGTACCTGGGCTATCAGTTAAAGACCAGAACTTTCAGAGTCGAAGATTGGGACTGGCTCCTAACAAATTTTTTTAAGAGGATAGAGGTATGGTGCAATAGATGGCTTTTGTTGGGGGGTAGATATACACTGGTAAAACCTATTTTAGAAGGAAAACCAATGTATTGGATGTCACTAGAAGCCATTCCTCATGCTGTTTTGAATCAAATTCGGAAATTGGTGTTCAAGTTCTTATGGAATGTGTTATCACTCCAAGAAACTCCTTAGGGTTGTAGGCTAAGGATGCTTGGTAACTTAAAAATAATGTGTAGGTATGATTGGAACAATGGGGTCTTTAATGATCAATGTAATAGACAACTCATCATACATCTAAAGAAACAGTGCTTTCAAGAAACAATAATCAGATCAAGTAATTTGAAAGGAGGGGATGAAGAACACTAATCTTGATTGCCAAATACAGTTGGGTGTAAGGCTTAATACAAGATAGGAAGAAAATCCTTCACTTCAAATCTATGAGCTCAATAAAGAGATAACAGTCTTCATAAGCTAAGATAAACTAAAATGAAGTACAAAAATGGAAACATGGATATTTCTGATATTGAAAACGAAAGGGGACTGCAATTTTATTATATCATAAGAGTCTATACAGTAGCACAAAAATGTATCCCAGTTTCCCCTCTCCCTCTTAGAAAAGCTAGGCATTTATAGCCTTTTACAATCAGTTTTCAGATCCTAAAACAATGGATCTGATATTCTAAAAATAGAAAGTCAAAACTGATTTACAAAAGATAAGGAGAGATCCTCAAGATGAGGTCAATCCATATCTAAGAGTAGTAGATTTGATGAAGTGTAGTTTTAGCCTCCCAAGGCTATTTGATTTGGTCCTCCAAAGATAAAATTCGAATTTGATGATATGTCTTCAAATCCATGATATTCTGCCTTTGACAAGATGCCAAATGTAGTTGAAAAACCCCCTTTTGACCTTATCCCTCAAGACTAGCCTTTGAAACAGACTTGATAATTCAAGAAATATCTATTTGAAGTGGTTTCAAACCATTCAAACCCAAAAAATCCCGATCTGGGCAAAAATTCGGTTATTTTGGCCATGACAGGCTTTCACCATCTAATTTACCCGAAAATCCGCTCCTTAGCTGGTGAAAGGCGGAGCTTTCACCAGCTAACTAGCAAAATTCAAGACAGGTTAGCTACTGAAAGCACATATTTTTTCAAAATCAAATTTCCCAGTCATGGAGAGTCTGTTTTGCATACTTGAATATTCGATTGACATATAAAAATCCTAAGCTTTCCAATGGTTCTTTCAAATCTGCATTTGGAGCCTGGGAAGCTAGTCAAATATTCCTTACAATATTAGGAATCACTCTTTCAAAAATGCCAGTGCATTTTTTATCGCTAACATCTGTCTCCAACTGGGATGGAGACCTCCCTGTGAGGTCTCCAAGAACCTGGCAGACCTGGTGCCTTTAGTATTGGGCCATGGAGTTATTCAGCCTTTTCAATCCCAACAATGTTTATAACCTGCATTTATGTCTTTGGCTATTTACAAGATCCCTTAAAATTTTGTTTCTGAAAACTCTGCCACTTGTCTTCGGAGTTGCTGCCACTTGTCTTTTGCTAAATTAAAATCTGCATATTGTTCCCTCAATCTTGAACAATTTATATCACAAGCATCTTAAGGATTTAAATTTATCTTCAATTTGTTGCTTTCAAGACTCAAAGATATCACGTGCCAGATATATCTTAGAAATGTGGAATTTCTAACCAAATGCCCAACTGGAAATTCTAAACTACTGTTACTGCTATCATAGTTGAAGTATGAGCCACTCCACAGCTTCTCATACACAGTTTTTTCCTTTTGAAATTTAGCTTGAAAATGTTCTCCAGAAGCTTTATCACCAACTTCATCTACCATGGCAGCAGCTGCCTAAAGGGCTGCCACCCATAGTCCGCCAGAATAAGCACATACACCTGAAACAGACCATGCATCATATGTTTGATCTGGGAAACCTTCGTTTTCTATCATTCCATCTTTATCTTGGTCAAACTGATCCATGTAAGCCATGGCCATATAAACAGAGGGCCAAACATCATGAGCAAATGATTTGTCACCAGTTGCAACCATGTCTCTGTAAACCTTTTCTGGATTGTGTATCAATACAGCAGCAGCTTCAGATACAAAGCATTTTTAGATCCTTTGATGTGTGCAAATAGCCTTCCAAGGCTCGTAGATGTTCTTTGATCATGATATAATCAAATTTTCTATCTTTGGCAAAAACAACTAATTCTGTGCCCCAAAAATAGGTGTCTAATTTGACTTTGGCACCTCTTCAAACATCCTTTTTATCAAATCTGGATCTTGAATTTGATGTGTAAATTCAATATGCATCTTTAGAAACTATTTCCAGGATGTTTGGTTGAGAAAAACTTCGATCTGGGCAAAAATACACCTTCGCTATCCAGTCTCAGGTTTCACCAGCTATTTCACCTTAAGGTTTGCTAATTAGCTGATGAAAGCTCTGTCTTTCAACAACTAATTGGTTAAAATTCCACCTTCTGCGCTGGTGAAAGTTCTGTCTTAGTCAAATAGCACAGAAATAAACATTTTATGTTGCCATGTATAATCTCAAGTATTCATGAGCTAGCCACAAGCTGTAACTTGGAATCTTATGTGAAATTTTTTGCTGGCCTCCTGGTCCCACAGTTGTAGTTCTAGCTGAAATGTTGTGATCTGCACTACCATTGGTTGAAGTATTTATTTGATTCATTTGAAGAAAATTGCATTTCTGAGGTCTGTTTGTCGTTACTCTGATTTCTAGAGCTTGATTTGGTAACCCATTTACATCGAATCGGTCTACTCCCAAGTGTTTTTCCTGTCATCTGATTTATTGCATTATTAGCATCCTGCTGATTTCTGAAGGAAACAAAACCAAATCCCCTTGACCTGCTAGATTTTTGATCCCACATAACCCTTGCATCTGAACAACTTGGATAAATAGATAAAACAATCAAAGAGAGCTACGTCTGTAAACTCTGGGCTGAGATCGCCAACAAAAATGTTGTAGTGACCTATTGTGTCTTCTCTTAACTTAATAACAAACTTCTAATTCATCAACAACATAGGCAAGACTTGAATCAAAGGTTCAATGAGACAATAGCCTTTAAATTTGACAGGTGGATAAACTGTGACCCAATAATAGGAGTGATCTTAGGCCATTGACATGAATCAGGGTTTTAAGCTTATGAATTAACTCATCAGTCAAACAGATAATTGAGAGTGCATTTAAAGACGTTTGATTTGAGCTAATCAATCAGTGTATATTTGAGAATAGACTCAACATTGTTGGAAATACTTGGAGTTCAAGAGTAAATGAAATCTTGAATATACAGGGAATATAGGTAACCTTCAGTCAATTTAGGTAGAGACTAAGCGAAAACTGTGACTCAACTAACCTGTAAACGAGTTTTGAGTCGATAATTGTTCAAGTATTGATCAAAAAACTAGGATTTAAGCCATTTGATAGTTGAAACGCACACCTGTATGATACGTTTGCTTTCCAAACTAGAGTTTCGACCATCCTTTGCCACTTGAATGAATTTGGAGATGTAATTGCGTGCTTGTATGAGGGATTTTCGGGTTGTTTGATCTGTTGAGATGAAGGAATTTTGCAAATTAATACTCCATCATTCCTTAGAAAGTGGCGTATGATAGCATTGACCTAGGATCGTTTTCAATGATCATTAAACTCTTGTTATCACCACCACCTACAATATACCAATTTTCACCAATCGTGACACCTGCATGCCCAGCTTGGGGGGTGGGCAAAGTGCCTTGCATTTTTGGCCATGACCATTCCATACTCTGCAAGTCAAGGACATGAAGATCATTGAAACAGGTGGAATGAGAGCCGCCACCAAAAATCAAAAGATACCGATTTGCGTGTACTGTAGCAATGTGATCAGATCGTGGTGATGGAGGCGTACCCACAGCATTTGATGAATTACAGATTTGAAACTGGGTGCGAGACTTTGATCTCTGCGAACAATCTGAATATTGAAATGGGCGCACTTGGTTTCCATAACCCATGGCTTAAACTATGGCTTGACTCGAGAATTGATTTGTGAATTGAGCTACGTGCATATGTTGGTTTATGAATACATGAGAAACGGAACAGTACGAGATCATCTCTCTGGTAATGTTTTTACGCCGTTCCTCTGTTCATATATTATACATTTTTCCATGAGCATGTTTTAGTGTCAAATGTATGTCAACGATGAAAGAAATATCTTATCATTGACAGGAAACTTCCAATTGAAACCTCTAGATTTTGCCCTACATCTTCGCATTTCTCTGGGATCAGCGAGAGGCATTTTGTATCTCCACAACGAGGCTAATCCTTCCATCTTCCACCGTGACATAAAGGCAAGCAACATCCTACTAGATGATAAATTCAATGCAAGGGTTGCAGATTTTAGACTCTCAAAGCTTGTTTCATTACCAGATATGGAAGGTTCAGCTCTAGATCATGTATCAATAGCTGACTGATAAGAGCGATGTATATAGTTTTGAAATGGTTCTTCTTGATCTTTTGACAGGCATGGAACCCATTTCACATGGAAAGAACATTATCAGGGAGGTACATGTTTTGATCAATATGATCTTTGTCCATTTAATGCCACCAGGAACAAATATTAGCAATACACCCTCCATACAATCTCATATTTATTTTGCATCTAGATGAACCATATCTCGAAAGATTTGGTTGGGAAAAAGTCAAATCTGGGAAAAAATACAACTTTGCTACCATGTAACAGGTTTCACCAGCTAATTTTCCTTGAATCCGCCCCTTTAGCTGGTGAAAAGGAAAGATTTCAACAGCTAACTAGCGGATTTCAAAACCAATAAGCTGGTGAAAACCCAGAAAAACTTCCTTGGGAAAAAATCAAATTTCTATGAATCTGCAACAAACACCTGAGAGATTGATGGATGACTTTGAGGCTGACTGAGTAACCGCAGCATGGAGGGATGATCCAGATCGAGCCACTAAGCGTGAAAAGAGAGTCTCTTTGCCTAATTAAGAAAACTGAAAGTAATCTACTTGCTCAAAGAAAAGAGCTTATTCTTCTATCTACTCCTACTCTAACCATTATACTGCTTCCAGATCAGGAAAAATCATGCTTCCAATGAAGCCGTACAAGTATCTGAATAACTGGTAAAACTTCTGATCTGGAAATGATGAATGTGGGAAAACATAGAATACTGATATACAATTTGAAAGTGCAGCATAGCCAACCTTCATTTGACAAGAGCAATTTGACATTTATGCTACTCGAATACTCTAGATAATCAGCAAAAGGATCAATGACACTGTAAGAAAACACTTCTTCCTGTTGCTTCGACTGAACATCAGAAGATCTCTACATACTCTTCTTCCGAGAATAGCTGCCACCTTCAACTGTGTGTAAATCTGAATAGGGTTGCAAACTAACTGCATTTTTGATGATGAATGGTTTGTTGTTGTCTACAGATCTAGGTTCAAGTATGGTGCATGAAAACTTGCTGATTTCTGTAGATGAATTTTCAACGTCAGCTGCAGGAGTTTAAAATACCTACTGCGAGAGTTTCCGGATGACAGTATTGTTCTTCATTAAAGACAAGTGAATCCAACACTCCCTTGTTTTGCATAGGAAAATGAACAATCTCCTGATCTTCTTCTTTTCTTTCAGGTGAAAAGACACCATGAGAAGCCCTTTTAAAAATTTGAGAACAATGCTCTTCTATAACTGATCCTTCATGCAAATCAAAGGCAACAGGTGTGATAGAGACATCTATGCAATTCTCATAATAATTATTTTGACAAACAAAAGAAAGGACTACTTCCTGTTGAACTTGCTTCTCGAATTCACCACAACAATCTTCAAAGAGACTTTCAGCTGGAAATTCATCTTTACAAAACAAATGGAAAGCATAATGAAAACTTGCTAATGAGTGAATGCTCGAAGATGGAAGAGACCTGCACCAATCAAGGGCTATCCCCTCTATGAATACTTGAACAATCTAATCTTAACATCTTCATGTATGATCTGGAGCCGATGAATAAACTCATGAAAATCCAACAAGTGTTCAGCTGGCACTTCCCATTCTTCTCCTCAAAATTTGGGAAGGTTGCATTCCCATTCATTTCTACTAGGTACTAGATTAGGGAAACCAACAATCTTTGAAAAATCACAAAAGGCATACCTCTTAGCTAAGATCTTGTTCATGTCATACCAGTGGAGTCACCAACAGATTTCTGAACAATGGAGTCGCCATTGAATTCATCCTTCATGGAGTCGCCAGATAGATGATTACAACCAAATGATGTCCAGGCTTTGTCTATCATCAAAGCTAGATCTATGTCGTCTCCCAGGGAAGCTGAGCTTCAATC
>JZKD02S2261383.1:270431-281318 GCA_000966675.3 Picea glauca
CAGCGCATAATTCATATTTTTCAAATGCATACACACAATAGGAATTTTCATTCTTAACTTTGACTTTTGATAAAGGGGGTTAAGATAGAGGGTTACTCCTTTTAAGAGTACTCCAAATGGAGTTTCTGCACAACTCGTTCATGAGCCCAAGCAGGCCAAGTGTTGTAACCATGCTCTGATACCAATTTTCCACACACCCACTATGACAACCTAGATTTTTCGTTCAGAACTCCCTGTGTTTCCATAGTTTCTCCAGTTCTCTTCTGCGATCCCTATTGCGTGCGCTTTCTCTCTACCCTCTACCACACTTCCTCTCTTTCCTTTTTCTCTACAAGATTGTGTGTGGCATGAACTTCCCCATCCGTGGTCAGGTCTGAGAGCTTTTACAGATGGGAAGTTCACCCCCATCCCCTCATTAACTCTTGAGGAGCCTCCCCACCTACGAATCTGACAGGAAATCCATTCGAGGGTTAGAGAGTTGCTTTGGTCTTTGAGCAAGTAAAATCCAGTACGGTATTGGCTCGGTGGAAGTTAATGCAACCATTCCAGGTCCCTTCTACCACCTCTCATTAGCCATCATGGTATCTTTTAGCACATACCCCCTCCCAGCAGTCATGCAACACATATTCATAACATAATTTACATTCATCAACCTTTTATACAAAGTTCTGTCAAATCAAACATTCACATCTTTGAGTTTGCCATAGTTCTTGGCCAATATAGTTATTTTTACAGACTGGGGGAAACAGGGTGTTACGTTAAGTATACCATGCAATTTCATAATCTTGTATGAGCAAATAAAACCATACAACAAGTCATTCAATATATGACAAAAATGCAGATTTTATTTACTTGCACCAAGAATAATCATGAGCATACCATGCAAGATCACCATAAAACTTCCAAGATTGATTCAAGTTGCAAAAAATAGCCCTATACAAGAGTTCACCTCACAATTTCATCCAATAACCCTCACTAGGGCGCAAATTTCAGACCTCTTGTCTTGTATGACAAGTTGTGATGTCAAAATGAGAGTACTTTATGTTTATTTATACAAAACTTTTGACCTTTAATTAATTTTAGGTCAAAATCAGGATGACCTGGCCATTTTACAATAAAATTCAAATTTGACATAATAAAAAATAATTTGCATCTAAAGAAACCTCCAAGGATGATGTCATGCCCTTCTAGGGTGACGTTGAGACCCATAGGTGGAATGTTGAGCTATAAATGTGGGATGCTTGGCCTCCAGAAGCCCCAGATGATTCCCACATGTGCCACCCAGCTCATAAATTCCTCCAAAATGAAAACCCTAGCTCTGGATGATGTCTAGGTTTATGATAGTGATGTCGAGGGCCCTCAATGGATAACATCCATGTGGAAGAGAAAGGTACCCCTAGGTCTAGGTCTGGTAGGGTGCCTCTAAAGGCAAGACCCATCTTTTTTCCTGGTGCAAGTCTTCAATTTCTTCTTACCCCTGGCCGGGGTTGTAGCATTCATATGTGGGATTTAATCCCCCATGAAGGTCTGAGCTAATCATTCCCTCATGTGAACCTCTCCATCGAGAAAGGTCTTGTAGTAGAAACAAGTACGTCCTCTAGGGGTCCATAAGTCATAGGGATCATAGCATGTAAATCACATCCAATAATTAAATTACCCAAACATCTACATAAACCCCCCCTTAACCCAGAAAAATTCTCAAAGACATTATGCAATTTGACAAGTTAGGTTTGGAGAAGATATAAGGGTGTCCTATTGGGCTAACCTCTCTTAAGTTTGGGGTGTTTCGCAGGTGGGATATAATCCAAGTCATGTAAGTGTATGAGGTGGCATGGGGTAAATGTTTGGGCATGGGGTGCATGTAATAATAGGGAAATGTAAAGTATTACCTTTGGGTGCCTTTGTAGAGGGCGAGTTGCACCTTTTCACAAATGCAATTGTTTCCTAGCCCATTCATGCCTTTTATTCTTAGCTTTATTTCTTTTGATCTTTTGATTTTTTGCTTCAAGGGAATTGTTGAGGGCCATTGTTCTGGCTTGATGACTAGAGGTGATAGTGTTATACGCAAACATTTCACAAAAATGAGAGGGTTGGCTCGTGACGAGACCTCATTTCTCTTGGCTATTCCACCAAGAGCCACTACCTTGGTTTGGTGACCAAATAGGTGGTAGTATCATACTACTACATGCCCATGGTCATAATAGGTCGACTCGTGATGAGACCTCCTATCCATCAGCTAGTACCTCAAGTGTTTATTTATCTTATGGGTCCCCCTTTTTTTGCTGAGAATATTTTCACTACTTTCTCAGGGATCCCTGGGCAAATCATCTCAAAGGTTTCAACATTTCCTTTTAACTCTTTCCAACTACTTTTACCCTCTGGTCCTTTAGCCCTGTCTTCCCATAAGGTAAGGTACAACTCTTCCTAGTGTATCTAATCCCAATGACCAAATAAGGATAGGGGAGATGAACGGAATAAATATGGAAAATGGTAAGTATGGAGGGAAAAAATGATGACCTTTCACAGATCCACCTAGTAGCAACCCATCCTAAATGGAAATCAACTTTCTAGGGAACCATGTCACCCCTCCAGGTATGAACGAGGCAAAGATCATAATTTCCAAGAAAAAATCACGAAATGAAGAAGGATTTAATACAACATATTCAAGTGCTTCAAAAATTAGAGTGACACATACCATGATACCCAGACTCATTACCTCTTGGAACAAGACCCACCTTTACTCTAGGACCAAGTTGGTGGGATGGATATTGTTGTTGGTGATAAGTGGACTGTACTGATGAAAAGAGGGGCCCTTCAGGGCCATGCCCAAGTCGTTTGTCTCTCGTTACTCCATGTCTAGGACCTATGGGCCTTGAGACTTGATATCCTTAGTTATCCCTAGGCTAGGGGATAACATATGGCTCCTACTAGAGGACATGTGCTCACCATAGAGTGCATGATAACCTCAGCATCTCTGGTATGATCCGTGCCTGCAAAATCTCAACAAAGGACATTATCAATCCCTAGGCTGATGATATCACCCGTTGTTCATATATGATATAATAAACAAATAAAAGAATCTCTAGTATAACATATGATCATGAGCATACATATATACATAATGAATCAAGACAATATGAAAATTTCAACTACAACTATGCTAGAATGATATGTGATGGTATGTATAATGGATGCAAATTCCTACCTACTACTTACCTGCTGGTTGAATGCTAGGTGTAGTCATATAACCACTGAAACCATCCTAGTAGTGCCTCATAATACCTACCTCTGTGCTTCATCATAATCCAAAAAAATGATAGGTTAAGTACAAAAATAACATGAATTAGATCATGTATCATATCATAGGAAATCATAAAGTCTAGCTCATGGAGGTGGGAGGGAGGGAAAAAATTATTCCAATTTACACTTCTAGGAAAGTGCTTAATCCATCTCATAAAAGGATCGTGAAAAATCAAAGGCTCAAAACACTGACTCAAAGAGTCTGAAGGTTGGCTACCTTGGACATCATCACATTCTAAGGTCTGGGAAGGGACCAGAAAGAACCCGGAGGATTACCGACAACTTCTCAGGGGGAAGTTGGAATACTGAGATAACAAATTTCTTCTTAAGGAATTCAGCCTACCCTTGAATTCTAAAAGAAGGATTTTCCTTGGAGAAAAATTAATACAAGGGACATGTTTCCAAACTTCACCCTCAGTGACATAGTGAGGTAAAGTAATGGAAAGAGGTTGGAAAACCTTTTCACAAGTACCCTGCTTTAGGAAAGAAATGTCCTCACCCATATAAATATCTGAGCACAACGCTAGTTGATAATATTCCTCATAGAATAAATCTAAGTGCTTAAAGGAATACTCATCAAAATCCTCAAGTTATGACCGAAAATCATTAGGAGAACATAGAACTAGGTCACCCTTGGATGCTTGGAAAACATCTGCAAATACATCATTTCCTTGTTTCCAAATGTTAAGATTAGTAGTAACCTCCTATGATAGTTGTAAAGGAAACATTTGGAAATGACCCTCAATGTCATAAATGGGATCCCCATCATACCGAATCACATCCCATTTACGTTTACCAACGTGTATGAGCTAATCAATATTATCAACCATCTCATTACCTTTATCATAACACAAAGGGATTAAAACATGCAAGGGATCCTCTAATCGTTCTTCACTTTCCAAATCACAAAATAAAGCATCTTCAAAATCTTGGAAAGGGAAATAAATTACCGTATTCACTTTTTGTTGTGCAGGAGCGTGAAAGACTTGGATGAATTCATCAAATGAAAGTGAAAAAATCAATGCTTTTTCATCATGACTTGCCCCTACATCTTTATATTCATAATACAAAAGGTATAACTTGTCCAAGGATTCCCTTTCTTCTTCACCTTTTGAATCATAGAATAAGGTATCGTCAAAAACCTGAAAAGGAAAATGAATAACCTCATCCTCTTCTTTTTTTGCAGGAGGAATAAGATTTCCAATGGCTTCATCAGAGGGAGGAGCATGCATTAATACTTCACCATCATGTTTGATATATTCATAATATCACCCTTCAACTAGGTCTTCATTATCCTCTGTAAAAGCATGAGTAAATTCGGTCTCTTCATCATGGGATTGGAAACCTTCATTAGGATCCCTTTCCTCAACCTCTTGTTGGTCAATGACTTGTTCCTTTCTTTCCTAGAATTTACTAACAAAGATCTCAAGGGAAACTAATCTCTCCAGCCCTAGATTATCTGGGGTATCTTTAGGGTCATAAACTTTGATTTCTGGAGTAAAGAGGTGTTCTCCCTTAAACAAGGAGATATTTGCCTCTATTTGTATAGCCATGTGATAAGATTATAGGATTTTTCTTGGCCCTTTTTCACAGAGGAGAAACCATAATTTCACCAAGAGTGCATTGGTATAGAGGTAAATGAGATACTTGTCTTCAGGACGATGGCTTCTAGGAATTTGTTGTAGCAAATTATCAAACCTGGTATGGAATTATTTGACAGTCTTGTTCTTAGTTTGTTTCAGGTACTCGAGTATTTTTATTAGCATGTGGATATATTCTAATTTAATACCCCATTTCTCGAGAAAGGTTTCTTCTAACTGATCCATAGATGTGATGCTAGCATCGGGGAGATCATCATACCATTTCCTAGCATTTCCATGAAGAGTGGCAGAGAAAAGTTTCATTGCCAAATCTTCAACATCATCATTGATAGGGTGGAGTTGAAAGAAAGCCCAAAAATTACCCATGTGATCTTTGGCCCTATCCCCATCATTACCAGTGAATCTAGGGAGTCAATTTTCATAGCTCAAAGGCATTTGTCTAGGGTAACCTATAATTTCACTCATATATAAGGGTTTAAAATTACATGGGTCCCATTGAGAAGCCATGGTTGGATTTATCATTAGTGGATTCACTAGATAATCCTTCTAGGGATTATCAAAGGGAAAAGAGGGAATCACCCTTAGTGGAGTCACCAGGTAAGCTTTGAAAAGTGAAAGGATTTGAGAAAAAGGCTTACAAAAAATTTGTCATTCGAAGAAAATTGACTCGATGTTCCTTAGAAACATCACCAAAAATGTTATCATGCAATCTGTACTTGCCAAAAACCCAAGGCAAGAAAGGGATATTGGCATAACAAACATGATTTCCTATCACTATCACCATAATAGGAAATCCACACTTTTTAGAGATAGGCAAGGTATACCCCAAGGGAAGCATCCCTGATAACCTAAAGGGATAGAAAATTAGGGTTATGGTCAAGATATATTCCCCCCTCTCACTGGCTACCAAAGTCACTAAGTCCATGTATAAAAAATGAGGTTAATGAAGTTCTTGATGTACCTTCTCGGAACAAGACAATATAGCATGCATATATAATAATTCCAAGTAAAAATATGATAATAATACATCAATAGACAATAGACAATCACAATAAGTGCTAGCTCATATGAAATTGCAGCAGTCAATAAGTTTATAACAACAATTGATAAAATGTAACAACTACAACACATACTCCTAAGAAAAGATTGAAAAGACAATCAAAGGATAGTATTGGATATGTAGAATGATAATGAAGTTCTTGATGTACCTTCCCGAAACAAGACAATATAGCATGCATATATAATAATTCCAAGTAAAAATATGATAATAATACGTCAGTAGACAATAGACAATCACAATAAGTGCTAGCTCATATGAAATTGCAGTAGTCAATAAGTTTATAACAACAATTGATCAAATGTAACAACTGCAACAAATACTCCTAAGAAAAGATTGAAAAGACAATCAAAGGATAGTATTGGATATGTAGAATGATAATAACTTGTCACAAGAAATTTCTGAAATAATTAGCTAGCAAATAATGTTGAGTATGCAGAAAATTTTGTTGCAATTAGATGGTTGTAGAAAACATTTATAACAACAACAAATAAGTTAGTGATCTAGGCTAAACTAGGGTTAGAGATAGTTAGTAAAATCTTAGGAGAAAAGTTTTTGAGGTTTTGATCTATCCTTCAACAAGAAAGAAGCAAGAAATAGTGCCTTTTAGGGCTTATGGAGTCAAAGTGGATGACTTCTTCTAAGGCTGCAAATCAACTTATGATAATGCACAAAATTCTAAGAGGGAAATGCATAGGAAAATTAGTAACTTAAGTCCCCCTATGGATTGACCTCAAGAGACAAGATTCTAGGGTGTAGGAAATTCTAGGCCCTAGCGCCTTGCTCTCCTTAACATTCTTATGGAGTAAAACTTATGCAAATATAACTAAGTCAAAATCCTTAGAGTGCTAGCAATTTAGGGCTCTAGGGTTTCACTGGTCACTAGATCAATTCAATGAAAAGCTGTGCAAATAGAAAGTAATAAAGTAGGAATTTGAGTTCCTTACTTCAAGCATTAAGTATACCATTAAATTTCATAATCTTGTATTCAAAAATAAAACCATACAACAAACCATTTAATAGATGAAAAAAATGCAGATTTTACTTACTTGCACCAAGAATAATCATGACCATACCATGCAAGATCACCATAAAAACTTCCAAGATTGATCCAAGTTGCAAAAAATAGCCTTATACAAGAGTGCTCCTCATAATTTCATCCAATATCCCTCACTAGGGTGAAAATATTAGACCTCTTGTCTTGTATGACAAGTTTTAATGTCAAAATGAGAGTACTTTATGTTTATTTATAAAAACAATTTGACCTTTAATTAATTTTAGGTCAAAATAAGGCTGACCTAGCCATTTTACAATAAAATTCAAATTTGACATAATAAAAATTAATTTTCATCTAAAGACACCTCCAAGGGTGATGTCATCCCCATCTACGGTGATGTTGAGGCCCATAGGTGGAATGTTGAGCTAGAAATGTGGGACGCTTGGCCTCCATAAACCCCAGATGATGCCCACACGTTCCACCAGGCTCATAAATGCCTCCAAAATGAAAACCCTAGCTCTGGATGACATCTATGGTTATGATGGTGATGTCCAGGGCCCTCAAGGGATAACGTCCATGTGGAAGATAAAGGTCCCCTGGGTCTAGGTCTGCTAGGGTGCCTCCAAATTTCTTTTTCCTGGTGCAAGTATATTTCTTATTACCCCTGGATGGGGTTGCAACATCCATTTGTGGAATTTAAGCCCCCATGAAGGTACAAGCTAATCATTCCCTCATGTGTACTTGTCCATTGGGAAAGATCCTGCAACAACAATAAGTACACCCTCTAGGGGTCCATAAGACACATGGATCATAACATGTAAATCACATCTAATAATTAAATTACCCAAACATGTGCATAAAATCCCCTTTAACCCAAACAAATGATCAAAGACATTATGAAATTTGACATGTTAGGTTTGGATAAGGCTTCAGGGTGTCCTATTGGGCTAACCTCTCTTAAGTTTGGGGTGTTTCCCAAGTTGGATTTAATCCAAGGCATGTAAGTTTATGAGGTGGCATGGGGTAAGTGTTTGGGCATGCGGTGCATGTAATAATAGGGAAATGTAAATTCTTACCTATGGGTGCCTTTTTAGAGGGTGAGTTGCACCTTTTCATAAATGTAATTGTTTCCTATCCCATTCATTGCCTTTTATTCTTAGCTTTATTTCTTTTGATCTTTTTCTTTTGTGCCTCGAGGGAATAGTTGAGGGCCACTGTCATGGCTTGATGACCATAGGTGACAGTGTTATCCATAAACATTTCATGAAAATGAGAAGGTTGGATCGTGATGAGACCCCCTTTCTCTTGGCTATGCCACCAAGAGACACTACCCTCTTTTGGTGACCAAATAGGTGGTAGTGTCATACCGCTACATGCCCATGGTCATAATAGGTTGGCTCGTGATGAGACTTCCTATCCGTCAACTAGTACATTGAGTGTTTATGTATCTTATAGGTCGCATTTTCTTGCTGAGAATATTTTCACTGCTTTCTCAGGGATCCTTGGGTGAATCATATCGAAGGTTTCAACATTGGATTTTAACTCTTGCTAGCTACTTTTACCCTATGTGCCTCTAGCCCCTTCTTCCCACGAGGTAAGGTACAATGCTTCCTAGTGTAGACAATCCCAATTCCCAAACAAAGATATGGGAGATGAAATGAATAAAGATGGAAAATGGTAAGTATGGAGGGAATGGACGATGAAATTTCACATATCCACCCAATAGAAACCCATCCTAAATGGAAATAAACTTACTAGGGCACCCAGTCACCCCTCCAGGTATGAACGAGGAAAGGAGCATAATTTCCAAGAAAACGTCATGAAATGAAGAAGGATTCAATACAACATATTCAAGTGCTTCAAAAATCAGAGTGAAACATACTATGATACCAAAAATCATTACCTCATGGAGAAAGACCTAGAGTTACTCCAGGACGAGGCTGGTGGGATGGATACTGCTGCTAGTGATAAGTGGAATGCACTGATTAAAAGAAGGGCACTTCGGGGCCAAGCCCAAGTCATCTATCCCTCCGTACTCCATGTCTAGGACCTGTGGGCCTCAAGACTTGATCTCCTTAGTTATCCCTAGGCTAGGGGATAACATGCCCTATCTCCATGATCAAATAACACTACTTCGTTCATAATTATTGTTTTTCCAACTAGATTTCCATAGTTGGACCATATTGATGCACTATCTCTCATGATCTTGTTACATAGTTTAGACTTAAAGGATTATCATGTTATAATGATATCCATTCATATTATTTCGTTACTTTTGTTAGATATCTAATTAAGTTTTATATTTATAATAAACTAGAAATACATTTTATATCAAATTTTGTTTTCTTTTTAGTACATTAATGTGTATTCCTTAATTTCAATTTTCTTTTCCTAACTATTAAAACTTAGTGTATCAAAATAATAACAATTCCAGTACCCAAAATCTCAAGTGAAACTTGTGAAGACATGCTTAGACCACCCTAAAGAAGGCCTCTCTTTTCCCCTACAACCAACTTTGAGGTCAACATTACTAAACAAAAAAATATCATAAATTATGTAAGCCCCACCTAATATAATGTCGCAAATGCCAAGGGATGAGTACATCATAGGTAAGCTCACCTTTATTTGGTTTGACGTCATATGTTGAAACTTGCACTCCCAAGTTACATGTATTTTCTTTCCCTTGTCTATGTAGACCAAGGGAGAATAGTTGCAAATGGGTAGTTGTTGAACCCATTTCGTGCTCCCCCCCCCTCCATTATTATATTTTCGCACCTCTTTTAATACCCTTTCTTCCCCACTTATATATTTTCTCTTTTCCAATTTTCTTTTTATCCCTTCTTTTTTTCCCTTTCTTGGTTACTACACTTAGCTGTTTTCACGTTCATGGGCCTTTAGACTCGCAGACTGTCGCACTTGCATTCTATTCCATTCACTTATGCTTAAGTCCACTCAACACTTATAATTATTTTGTATCTTCAACTTTTGGACCTATGGACCTATGTGATACGCTTCCACTCTCTCCATTTTTCACCCGACACTTTTGTTACTTAGCCATTCCATACTTTCGGACTTGCAGACCTTTGTACCTGCATATCTTCCTTTTCATATGAGTTGCCAACGTGGATGATTCTCCATTACTTGTCCCTTCACATTGTTTGATGTCACATTTATTGTATCCCTATAGGCCCAACTACTAAATTTATTGTTGAGGTGGCCCTTAATTAACAATGTTGTTACCGAGGCTACTAATAGTTATTTTGAGTTAATGTTTATGTAAAAAAATGTTGGAGTTACTTCACACACACCTAGGATTTATTTTTCCTAAGGTTTTTCCTTGTTTATTAGTCATAATTAGTCATTATCTAGTCTCCTATACTTTAGGAGATAATATTCCACTTGAAGAATATTCTCTTCAGTTGACACTTCAGTTTGATTAGTTGAGTTGAGTCTAGATGTTGCATTGGTTTTGTCACCATGCAACATTGGGATCATCACCATGATAATGCACACTTTCCTTGGGATCATCACCATAATGGCACATTACCCTTGATTCCTTGATATACTCCTCACTACACCCTGTTCAGTCAGTTAATTGAAGACTGGTTGACTAGTTAACTCAATGAGGTGGCAGTTCACTCCCGTAACTGCCTGAGAGACTAGACTAGGAGGCAGTTCGCTCCCATAACTATTGGTGTGTGTGTTGATTAAGGTTGGTTGTCATTGATGTCAACCCCTGAAGAAAGAACCATAGCACAAAGTTTTGGGTAATGGACCCAATAGTGTTTGATGTAAATATGACTCATTATTGTTTTTCCATGGTTGATAAGAAGTAAATATGGATGAACTCCAATGTGGTCCCCTTATGGTGAAAGCCCTCACGGGAAGACGCTTTGTGGAGTAAGAGAACCCATGATTAATTGTGGAATAAT
>JZKD02S2261383.1:288375-299025 GCA_000966675.3 Picea glauca
AAAACACTGGTGTACTGTGTATGTGTATGATTGTTCATTTGTTTATTGCTTATTTACTCTGCATTTATTGGATAATAATGCTTCATTGATATAACACTTGGATTATATGGTTAAAAGGGATTAAATTGCTCTATTACTGATTCACCCCCCCCCTCTTAGTAATCCAACAGTGTGTTCAAATCACTCTAGAACACCACTATGGCACATTAGTTCTCCTCGAGTGTGCATTCATTGAGTTATACAGAGTATATCTTGTGTAAATTATTCATTAGTCATTACGGTTAATGAGAATTCTTCCATTCTTTCTCTCCTTCTTCTTCTTTCTTAATTTATCTCTGCAAATGTGTGTAGTATTTTCTATCTAGATATATTTTGTGCCGGTTCAAAACATTTACATGGTATCATATATGACATACTTCTAAGAAAAAGATACACCAAAATCTTTTGCAAGTACAAAAGATTGAAGACAATGAAAAGATGTATTTCCAAAAAGAATTCATTCTTACACCTTACAACTACTTTGCATGGAAGAAGAAATAGTCACACATCTCTGAGCGAGAGGATTGTATAGGTTAACCTTGGATACAGACACATAACTAACATCAACCATAGAAAAATCCAAGTATTTAAATCGAATGGATGAATAATTTAGAACAATCTGCAGTCTTATTTCTCCCGATCTCCTTTTTCACATATCTTCTTGTAAGACTCCCAATGAATCCTGGACCACCTTGGAAGGGCTCTCTGTAAAATAGGATGAGATGTTGGGACACATTATGGGGGTGGAATTTATCACATTGGATCCAAAAATCTTCGACAATATCCAAGATTCTTTACAAAATTCAAGGATTTACTGTCGCAACTCAAAGCTTGTGGGGTTGATAAATCTGAGGAGAAACAAATGGTTCTCACCATTCTCTCCAAACTTGGTCCTGAATTCTCTATGTTCATGTCCACATTCCATTCAGTCAGATTCACCTCCGGAGCCGCCTAGAATATGCCTTCTCTTGAGGAATTTGTTGAATCCCTGACATAAGAGCAAACCAAGATCATCAACATGGGAAAAATCAAAGCCCCAAAGGAGCATGAAATTATTGTGCAACATGGAAGCCATCAATATTAGAAATCCAAAGATAAAGGAAAAATTAAATCTCATGCAAATCCGAAGAAGGAAGGGTACTCAA
Organism: Picea glauca; assembly: GCA_000966675.3. Lineage (NCBI taxonomy): Eukaryota > Viridiplantae > Streptophyta > Pinopsida > Pinales > Pinaceae > Picea > Picea glauca. The sequence goes on from JZKD02S2261383.1 coordinate 289,560, forward strand.
AACCCTTCACCAATGCGTCCGTATCCAAAGGGGAAAAGGGAAGAAAAGGGGAGAAATGCACATAATGTCACAAAGGATTCCATCCATAATCTTCATGCATGCAAAAAGAAATAGATCTAATGACTCAAATACTTCATCAAACCAACCTTAAAGATCTCATCCTCGAGGGTGCCAGGAAGAAGAATCCAGAAGATCGTAATCCCAAGAAAGGAAATTCTAGCCATGCCTTGATTGCCATCAAATCCTCTCTTGATGCTTGGATCGTAGATTCAAGAGCATCACATCACATGGATGCATCAAAAGAAATATATTATTGATTGGATGCATGCAAAGGTATTCCTATTATGATGGGGGACAACTCTTCAGTCGAAGTCGCCGACAAAGGAAGGATTGAACTCACCAACGGAAGCTTCGAGAATTCACTAGACATTTATGACATGCAAACCAACTCCAGGGTTTCTACCGATGAGGTAAATCATCCGTCTAGATAGTATACATTTTCTGAATTTGTTGAACCAGATTCTGCTTTACTTCTTACTCATGCTGATGAAAGTAGTAGGATATGGCACGAAAGGTTTGGACATTTGAATTTTAGATACATGCAACAAATTAGCAAGAAAATATTGGTTGATGGTATACTAGACATACATTTCTCCAAGGGAGTATGTGAGGGATGTGTTCTTGGAAAATACCCTTAAGAGAAATTCAACAAAGGAAAGTCTCAGAGAGCTTCTGCGCCGTTAGATCTAATCCATAGTGACCGCATGGGTCCTTTTCCACATCCATCTATGATCCGGATTTAGGAGCGAAATGAAATGATTAAAAAAGTGAATACAATAAACATAGAGAAGGAATAATAACAAAAATATCCAATGAACAATATCTTCTATTAAATAATGAAATAGGCTAAAACTGTAAAACTACATAATTGAAACTTGCTCGAATGGTGGTAGCTATCTCTGAGAAGAGATGTGGATTCTACGCACATCCGTCTGAACAAAATGGATTATAATGAGGCTCCATAGGCCCTTTTCATATTATTCATGAATGCCAAAAGCCTAGACATCCAAAAACCTAACCCTAGAAGGTGAAACGCCAAAAGTCATGTGGGCCCTATGGGTAAGTTGGTGTAATTTGGTACCTCAACTTCCTAGTGTCATAACATTTGCATAGAACCTCCTTTTTAGGCGCGTGATAGCCCGTTGGAAAGGTCATTCAAATAACTACACATTCCTCCATTAGAATCTAACTATGTCTATAGTCTAACTGTGGTGAGACAAAAAAAAAACGTTTAGGGCCCCAAAACAGCCCTGAAAGTACAACAAGATGTGTTGACATGAAAACATACCAAATAATCCAATTGGATTAGGCAAGAGGCCACCTGTATCCACCTGGAGAATGTGTGAGGATTCAAACAGCCCCAAAAGTGTAGAAATCACAATTATAAAGCAGTACAGAAAGACGCGTTGAACAAAAACGAGCACGGGGAGCCAGTTGGAATAGGTGGGTGGCCACCAATATCCACCTGGATCAATCCTCTCCCCTTAGGAAGAAATCGTCTCCATTGCATTGATTTCACCCATCAGGTGAGGAAAATTTTGTTGTATTTGGCCTCGGGTGAGCTACTTTACTTGGTGTAGGAGTTGCCTTGCCTTGACAACCCGATAAAGATGGATTCATTGTTGGCAAGTGCCCTTGACCTGTGTGTCCACGATATGATCGGTAGATGATTGTTCCATGCAGTTATGGTTGAGCTATGTTGGTGTCTATTGTTTGACGATCTCAAAGGTGTCCAATAATGGTGGAAAATATGGCCTAAGGAGGTCCACATTGAATATTGGATGCAGACCAAGGAAGGGTGGAGTGTTGAGCTCAAAATCATTGCTACCCACATCCTTGGTGATAGTGTAAGGCCCATGATGGAGTGGATGAAGCTTCCAATGGGGCCCAATGAGATGGTCCTTCTTCAAATGTAACCATACTTTGTCACCAACCTGAAACTGGTGTGGTACCCTGTGTTGATCATGGTGTTTCTTGTACTTTGCATTGGTTTTCTGTAAAATCGCCTAGACCTGTTGGAGGATGTGTTGAATCCGCTCAATGAATTTGGTGGCTTTGTCGATCACAAAATGATCAGGGGAAGAGTATGTCTATGCGGTGGCAAGAGGAAGTGCCACATCAATGGGTCCCAAGGGTTGGAATCCTAGACCGACTTGAAATGGGTTGTGGCCAGTGGAACTATGGAGAGCCCTTTGTAGCTGTGTTGAATATATGGGAGACTCTCATCCCATGTACATGGATGCTTAGAATTGTACATGTGAAGGATGTGCACAATAATCCGATTGACAACCTCAGTTTGGGCATTAGTTTGGGGGTGGAAAGAAGTTTATTTTTTGAGCTTGGTGTCCAACAGAGACCAGAGACTCGACAAAAAGGTGTTGAGGAACATGTTGTCTCGGTTGGAGATGATGGTCTGTGGTATCCCAAAATGGACCCAAACTCATTCGAAAAAGATCTTGGCAGTCTCGATCATTGTGACATTCTTCTTATAGGCTGTGAGGATGGCCATATTCGAAAATCGATCCACGACCACAAACACGTAGTCATTTTCATGCTTGGTGGATGACAAACCAGACATGTAATCCACTGATATGGATTCCCATGGCTTCATGGGAATAGGAAGAGGGGTGTATAAATATTTATTCTTAATGGATGGCTTGGAAATGATGCAGACAATAAAATATTGGATATACTTTCTAGTGTCCTATCGAAATTTTGGCCAATAAAAATGTTTTTGAAGAATGGCCATAGTTTTCTCTATGCCAAAATGTCCTGCCACCCGACTGTAGTGGGATTCCTAAATCATCTTTTCACGCTAACTTGTAGGAACACAGAGATGGCCTAGGTGGCATAAGAGTCTTTCCCGAATGTGAAAGTAAGTTACAGTGGTTCGTGTACCCAAGAGCTTATATGTGGTGGCAAAGTGTGGATCTTGTTGATAAAGTTGGGGCCACTACGATGCTTCATGTCCACGAGACTGGAGCACAGTGGTGACTGCAGCCACAGGAGGCCGACTAAGACAGTGAGTGAGACGATTGGAGATACATGTCTTGTACTTTATGTTGATATGGATTTGTTGAAGGTAGGTGGACCACTTCTGATGGTGGTGGTTCTGCAATTTCCCATGTATCTGTATGAACTGAATAGGCTTGTGATCAGTGTGTATGATCGTCTCTTTCCCTTGAATGTAATGTTTCCATTGACGACAGGCTTGTACAATGGAATACATTTACTTGTCATAGGTGGGGTATTTTCAAATAGTATCAGAGAGTGTCTCACTATGGTATGCCACAGGATGCCTATTCTGAGTGAGAACTGTGACCACATCATAGCCAGATGCATTAGTCTCAATCTCGAATGGTTGTTGCAGATCAGGCAAGGAGAGTACGAGAGTTGAGCACAAGCGATGTTTTAGATCATCGAATGCTCGTTGCTTCTCCTTACACCAAAAAAACTTGGCCCTACCACCTCCCTTGGTTACCTAGCCGAGGGCCAATGAAATATGAGAGAATCCTAAGATGAACCATTTGTAGAAATTGGCTAGTCCCAAGAATCTCTGAAGCTTAGTCAGTGTGGTTGGGGTCGGCCATTCACGAATGACTTGGATCTTAGTTGGATCAACATGTACCCCATTCTCATCAACAATGTAGCCCAGGTATTAGACTTTGTTCTTGCCAAACAATCATTTTAACAAGTTGGCATAAAGCTTGTGTTGCCGCAAAGTGCTCAAAACCTGCTGAATATGCCGCATGTGCTCCTCCCACGTTCTGCTAAAGATGTTGATGTCATCAAAATATAATACCACAAAGGAGTTGGTGAAAGGTATCAATACATCATCCATCAACCAAATGAAAGTGGTTGGTGCATTTGTTAAGCTAAAGGGCATGACCAGACATTCGTAGAGACCTTCTTTAGATTTGAAGGTTGTCTTCCAGACATCAGTTGGTTCAATGGGAACCTAGTGGTAGCCAGACTTCGGGACAATCTTGTTGAAGAAATTTCCCCCCTTGAGTTGGTCAAGAAGGTCATCAATCCTGAGAATGGGGTAGTGGTTCCTAACTGTGATTTTTTTTAAGGTTCTGTAATCAATGCAGAGTCACCATGTCTCGTCCTTTTTTTGTACTAGTACAATCAGGCTTCTGCAAGGGGAGGAGTTGGGTCTGATGTGCCCCTTCTGAAGAAGATCTTGGATCTGACGCTTGATTTCATAATTCTCCATTAGCGAGCATCGATAGACTGGTCCATTAGGTAGAGGTGCGTTGGGGGTCAGATCAATTGGATCCTTGACTTGGTAGTGTGTCGGTACCCCTGTAGGTGAGGTGAAGATGTATTTGTATTCTTCCATGATCCTGTCCACTTGTTGTTGTTGCAAAGAGAGGCGTTGTGTAGAGGCCACAAATGTGGTGATGACCTTCTTCTTACTGTGAGCATGGATCACAAAGAATACAAACTTCCCGGTCTGTGAAATGACCTTATTGCATTTCTTAGAAGAGATTAAAGAAATAGAAATAGGCGGTGTCACCTCTGGGATCCTGTACAATTGTCTACCCAAGGTAACAATAACACTGCGGGGTCTAAAATCATACACAACATGACACTTCCACAAATATGGTTTTCCTAAAAGAGCATCAAAAAATTCAATGGGAGAAATATCACACAATACCTCATCTTTGAAAGGCTTGATGCCATACGGTAGACGACATTGTCGGTTGGCACAGAGATCTCTTCCTTCATGAAGCTAGCTGATGGTGTAGGGTTGTGGGTGCAGTGTCGTTGGCAGGTCCAACCACTTGACAACCTCTACTGAAATCAGGTTCTTCTGACTATCGTTGTCGACAATGAAATGAATCGGATCCCCCTTGACCCACATCTATGAGTGAAAGAGGCGTTCCCCTTCCTCTGGTTCTTCTAGTTCGCTTGGACGGACTTTGGTGGTAGCAACCATGGCACTAGGTTCAACATCAATAATCCGATTCCCTCTTTCAAGATTTGACTCGGAATCAAAATCGGCCTTTGACTTGGAAGCTTTCATCTCGGCCACAAGGGACTTCTTGGACCGACATTCATCGATGTTGTGCCAAGGAATTTTATGTTACTCACACCATTTTCCCGTGTCCTTCTTTGTCTTCTTGTTTCCCTTCTTGTGTTACATATTGGATGGATTGTCTTGAGGGCATCCATCATGGCTTGGTCCCTTGCTGTGTGGGTTGGGGTTGCCTTTACCTTGCTTCGAATGTGAGGGGTTTGAAAATCCAAACTCTCGTCGTTTCTGCTTAAATTTCTACTTGATCTTGACAGTGTATCTATAAGTTGTGTCCAATGAGGTGATGTCTAGGAAATCCATTTATTTTTGAATTTATCTATGCAAAAAAATGTGATATTTGAGCACCAGATGACGCTCAAAATATTTGATACCCAATTTGGTGTGTAGGGTATGGAAAATATTGGTGAAGTCTGGTACTGTCTGGTCCCTTTCTTGACATAGGGTGGTCCATCTGGTGTACTGGTCCTCGTAGCTTCCAACAGGGTAGTATTGTTCTTTAACGACATCCTGGAAGGAATCTCATGTAGGGGCAACCACAAAATTTGCAGATTCCTCCACGACCATTTCCTCAAAGTAAGTATCCCACCAATATTTAACATGGGGAATGATATCGAGGTGTGCAAAGTGATCTTTTCCCTATCGAAAAAATTGTGGACCGAAAAATATCCTTCGAGAAGATTCAACCATTTATCTACATCATCTGTATCTATCAGTCCTTCAAATAACAAAATATCAAAATTTACCTGTACCTTGAAGGGGGTTGCATGGCCGCTTGATGAAGATGCTTCTCTCGTGGGCAACCATCAAAGGATCTGTGTGAAGTTGTCCATCATTTCATTCCTTTGTCGTGCAAGGGCTTCCTTGAGAAACATTTTAATAGGATCTCCTGCTCTATCATATTTCTTTTTGTCTCCCATGGGTTGTTGTTGGGCTCAACATGATCGATCTAGTAATGGATCGATTGGTTTGAGTCCCGACTTCTTGTACCCAGACCTTATCGGGGACATGCATGAAGAAAAAAAAATGAAGAGCAGATCGTTCTGATACCACTGATCCAGATTTAGGAGAGGAAAGAAGTGATAAACAAACTGAATACAATAAACACAGATATAGGAATAATAACAAAAATATCCACTGAACAATATCTTCTATTAAATAATGAAATAGGTTGAAACTGTAAAAATGCAAAACTGAAACTTGCTCGAATGGTGGTAGCTATCTCTGAGAAGAGATGTGGTTTCTATGCACATCCATCTGAGAAGAATGGATTACAATGAGGCTCCATATCTCCTTTTCATATTACTCATGAATTCCAAAAACCTAGAGATCCAAAAACCTAACCCTAGAAGGTGAAACGCCAAAAGTCATGTGGGCGCTATGGGTAAGTTGGTGTAATTTGGTACCTCAACTTCCTAGGGTCATAAATTTTTCATACGACCTCTGTTTTAGGCGCGTGATAGCCCATTGTAAAGGTCTTTCAGAGAACTACACATTATGTTGTCAGACTTTGACTTCGTCTACAGTTTTATTGTGGAGAGCCAAAAAAACAACATTTAGGGCCCCAAAACAGCCCTGAAAGTACATCAAGATGTGTTGAGATGAAAACATACAAAATAAGACAATTGGATTAGGCGAGAGGCCACCCATATCCACCTGGAGAATGTCTGAGGCTTCAGACAACCCCAGAAGTGTAGAAATCACAATTATAAAGCAGTACAGAAAGACGTGTTGAACAAAAACGGACACGAGGAGTCAGTTGGAATAGGTGGGTGGACACCAATATCCACCTTGATCAATCGATTAGCAAATTGAGGTTTGTTCTCATTTTTGTTGACAATTTCTCACATTTTACATGGATTTACTTTCTCAGGAAAAAACCAATGTCTTTTAACAACTCAAAGATTTTAAAGCCCTAGTTGAGACATAGTCCAGAAAGAAAATCAAAGTCCTCTGAATTGATAACAGGGGAGAGTATGTCAATCATGAGATCCATAATATTTTCCATCAGGAAGGGATTCAGTTGCAACATATAGTTCCTTATACTTCGCAACAAAATGGAGTCGCTAAGAGGAAAAACAAATCTCTAAAGGAGATGGCATCTTGCATGTTGCATGCAAAGTCACTACCACAAAGACTATGGGCCGAAGCACTTAATTGTGCAACATACATCCAAAATAGATCTCCCCATAAATATGTCAAGGATAAGACCCCTTATGAGACTTGGAGCGGCCTCAAACTGGAACTAACTATTGGCACACAGGGGCAGACCTAGGGTTGAACGCTTCAACAACGCACCAACAAAAACCTAACTACCGGCCCTTTTAGCAACAGCTGCAAAGAAGATGAAGTCTCACCCGAGGTAGAGGAAGGGGTGGTTCCAAGACTCAAGTGTCTACAACCTAGCTGGGACACAGATCTGTGATCATAATACTTAATAGATCACTTAGCATTTAGCATTCATTAATATTTAACTCTTATCCACTTCGCAAGAGAGAACCCTAATTATAGAACAATGTAGTATTCAACAAGATCTAACACATTCAAGCACTTAACATATAGAAATAGATCATATATAACATTCATTCACATCACTAATCACTAAGCTACTATATCAGATGCATCTAACATATATTTCTACACTAATAATAACTCACATAACAACCACAATGCACAAAGCAACCACAACACAGGATATACGTGGTTCACCCCTATCGTGGGGCTACGTCCACCGACTCTTCTTCTCTTTATTATATTTGTTCAATGCATAGATCCACAATACCCACTCTGCATAGGACAGGAGATCTGTGTGCACCTCGCCAAATCCTCCTTCCAGGATTTAGGTCACAGCACAAAGCCTTATTACACAGTCTGGACACAAACTTCTTACAATCACTTGCACTTAGCTCTACAATTCTTAACACATAGTATGCACAAACCCTCTAGCTCCGCACTAAGCCAAAAACATTCACTACAAATAATTTCTTACATCACCGAGATATCTATTTATACATTGCAAATGGAGCCTAAACATGGGTAAACCCATGGGCCGACATCCCATTCCCATTACATACACCCTAAACCCAAAAAGCCCATAAAAGGGGGCAAGATCCCACGATCTATGCTTCGCCTTGCGCTCTGCCTTCGACCAGCCTATCAAAGTCCCAAAAATGGTCAAACATGACCAAGGTTCTCCAAAACTTGGTTAAGGGCCAACAAGCCCCCAACACTCACCTGTGACTTGTCCCAAGTCACTATGATCTGGGTAACTCTGCCTCGAAGGCCTCGAGCTTGGATCGAGTTGCCTCAAGTCGTTTCTTCGTCAGAGCCTCCTGCTTGACGAACTACTGAAGAACCTTCTCTGTCACAGGCCCTTCCAAGCGTTGTTATACTATGGTGACCACTTGTTCTAGTTCTGCACCTCATCCTTCAATCTCCTCCAAAAGTGTGCAAGATTCATCCTGCACTGACTAGAGATTATGAATCACTTCCATGAATTTACTCTGAATGGCATGGACCTGCTTTTGAACCATGCGTTGTTCTTGGGACCTTTTCATCCTCTCGACCGTGGACAATGGCTTCAACTGTGCTTGCATTGTTGCTACATGCTTCTTTTCCTCCTGGAGCCGTGACTCCAGTGTCCTTAGTTCAGGGTCCTCTGCAAGGCACTCATAAGTCTGTGCACTTTGACTACTGAGCTATTTTCATTCTAAGGCCAATGCCTTGATTCTATAGACTGTGGTCCAGGCAGTTTCTTCCCTTTGGTCTCACACTTTCTGCAGAGTGCTTGGCATTGCTTGTAATTCTAGTTCCGCTACTCTTTGTTGGAGCTGCTGAATGGCTTTAGCAAGCTTCCCCACCTTCCTCTGAGTGGCTTCTTCTTCCCTCTGGTCTAAGCCTGTCACGGAGCGAAGTTCTGTTCGACAACCCAAGTATTCCAATAGAGGATGAACACCTTTAGTAACCACTCACATTACCATATCAAAGATCAACATACTTATGTTTTCATGTGGTAAAATCCCTATGGGGAAACATCCACAACCCCAGCCAACGCGGCCGCTTGGAGCAGTTTATTAATGCAAAGAAAAAGATTACAAAGATATTTTACAAGATATTTTCTCACAATTTATCATCGACAAATGACCCTCCATGCTCTTTAAATAGAGATCATGGACCAATCAGGTGTTAAGCCACGAATCAATGGCCATTAAGATCGAGGAGAGTATGAACCATTAGATCACTCTATGTCAGGAACATATTGTGACCATTAGATTTCCTAACTACAAATGCATACTAATGCATACTAAAGAAACACACTTTTACCTAACGACATATTAGACCAAGTAGATCTTAACTAACTCCTAA